>JACXGI010007001.1:0-32451 GCA_016801175.1 Esox masquinongy
TGCTCATTTTCATCCTACCAAACTCTATCTATCAATCTAGGGGTAAGGTAGGATGAAGATGAACACTAAAACTAACCATCAGCTGGGAAGAAAATAGGAGAGGCAGAGACATGCTTGTGCACACGCACACACTGACCCGACGACCCCCAACCCCACCCCCCTGAGTGAGACATTACTGGAAAACAGAGCTTTTTACTGGCAATGTGACTTCTGTGTGTGTGTGTGTGTGTGTGTGTGTGTGTGTGTGTCTCCCCCTCTCAGCAGCAGCCATCTTGTAAGACCTATAGTGAGTCAGTTCCATGAATATATATAATAAAAACACATCATAGTATCTTAAAATGACATTGCTTTTGTGGATTCTTTCAATGACCATTACAGAAACCAAGTTCCATTTGCCCGTGATAACACTAGGTTGGCATTTGCGCCATTGTTCATATGTATTTATAATTTTCATTGGTGGCCCACTCTTCCCTCAGCTAGGGGCTCTGTAGTCAGAGAAACATGTGGAGCTGGAGTGAGGGGCCTCGCTCTCAGGTCGGTGTGGTACAGATTAACCAGACCTTGGTGGGTCTGTGCGTCCGCGCGCGCGCGCGTGTGCGTGTGTGTGTGTGTGTGTGTGTGTGTGTGTGTGTGTGCGCATGCATGCCGGAGTCTCCGGGGAAGTAGCGAAGAGCCACTGAGCTCTTCTTTGAACTCCAGTCCATATGGCCCCCTGGCAAGACCCCGGTCTCTACACGCTTACAGTAATACCATTAGGGTGCGTGTGTGTGCATGTGTGCGTGTGGACCCTGCCACTCACTGCAAAGGGCTGTGTTTACAACACACATAACGCCATTACCGTGAGGCACCGCGGGGCAGGGCTGACACTGGCTGGAATCACTCGACTAGCTGACGCAAAACCGCTGGGCTAAAAACACACGATATGTCCTTGTGTGCGCGCTGAGTGCTAATGTGATACGTCCTACACACACAAGCGTAACACGCGTAGTGTGGGACATACCACATTAGCACACGGCGCGCACACAAAATCATATCCGATCAACAAATGGCCATAGACGATCTCTCTATATCAATGGCATGGCCCTACGGAGACCAGCTGTGAGAGGAGTGAACCTGCAGCAGCACAGTGATTTAGGGGGCAACGTGTGGTGTTGGGAGACCCTGTGGGGCCAGGAGGTGAAAGCCCTACCTCGTTGTCATGGTGCTGGCAGAAGCTCATCCTATCCTGGAACAGAGGCAGCAGGGAGAAGTTGGAGTGGAAGGACTGGGTCAGGGAGACGCCAACGCCTCCCCCTACGGGGCTGGCCTTGCCCCGGCCCGCCGCGTGCTGGAGCAGGCTCTCCGCCAGCCTCTCGATGAAGTGGTCCTTGGTCAGGCGGACCCTCTGGTGGGCACGCACGCAGTTATCGCATAGGTACTCCTGGCAGTCCAGGCAGTGGCAGCTGGCTAGGTTCCCCTCGTCGCAGGAGCTGCACTGGGGCTCTTCCAGGCGATGCGGGCGGAGGAGCCCGCCGTGGGAATGGTGGAACCTGGGTGTGGAGCCCCCGCCGACCCCCAGGTGGAGGCCGTTCTTGTTCTGGCCGAGCTGGAGCTGTTCCTCCGAGCTCACCACCACATCCAGAAGGTTGCTGAAGAGGAAGTTGGATGAAGGTAAGGAGTCCACGCCGGCCTCTGAGATGGAGACCTTCTGGTCACAGGTGGGGCAGCGGAGTTTGAGAGGGTCGCCGGGGCTGCGTTGGCCCTCCAGGCATTGCCTGCAGAAGGCATGCAGGCAGGGGAGGACATGGAGACGACGGGAGGACGACGACGAGGATGAGGAGTGAGAAGAGGACGAAGAGGTTGAAGAGTTAGAGGATATGGGAGCAGAGGAGGAGCCGCAGAGCTCCTTGCAGAGAGGACAGGTCTGCAGGTCGGAGTCTGAGAATGATGCCATCTGAGGTGTTTTAAAGTAGGCTACACAGGAACACAAGAGGTATTACTGAGACTGAGGTAATCATTTGGGAAACGTTCGTCTGTTTCTCCTGTCGTGATCTGAGTTTGTTTTGAGGTAGATACGTCTGGGGGTTTAAATGATTCACATATAATTGTCCTGTAGGTGTTATCTCTTAAATATAACCCTCAACTGACGCCGGTTACGTAGATATCGCCCGAGAGAAACGCCCTTCAAAAAATCTGACTCGGGGAATTTCAAATGATTCTCTTCAAGAAGATTAAACAAAATGTTCATTTCAGTTCTCAATGATTCAATCGGTTTACTTGGATAAGGCTTTAAAATGAATGACAGCCTACTTGCTAGGCTACTCATTAAAATGATGGTCAACTTTATACAGACCGATTAGTTTTTCTTTGGATGCCTAATTTTTGTGAGCGCAAATGCGCTTTTCCTAAATCTTTGACATAGCGTTCATTTGTATTTCTTTTAGGGCTTTAATTGTTTGTTGTTATTTAGATTTATAGAAAAATCCAAAAACGTAATCAGTAGGCTACAGTATCCTCCGTGAGGTGCCTGAAGCTCCTTCTCTCCTCCCCCACCAACACACCATCACTCCGCCTCTCCTCCCCCTACGAATTTGCCGAAAATGTCCAAATCTCTCGTTCCGATTCTGACCAGTGTTGTCGGTTCTCTCTAGTCCACCATCGGGGCCCTCTTCAGCGGCATCAGGACCTTCTAGAAGACGGTGGTTAGTGTTCGCGGCACTCAAAACAGTAAATTATTCATCAAAGCATTGGCTCACTAGCAACACGATCTCACAGCAGCTCTTAAGGTTCGTTTGGCGACAAAATTACCCCTACCGTCTCCCTTTTAAAGCCCCAATTGACTCGGTCCCACAGCCAGAACCAGCTTCAAGCATTTATGCATTTGCGCAGGGATATGTTTAGATCCCACTTCTTTCTCTCTTCACGCGCAGGGGTAACACGGGGCTGTTCCACGCGCCTCTCTGCAACCTCGGAGGGGTATAAGCACGAGCCTCCGGGTGCCTCCAATTGTATGAGCACGAAGGAACTCCGATGGTCGCAAAGGCAGTTTTATAACGATTGTGTTAGCCAGGCCGCGGTGTCAATATTCAGAGTTTATGTTCTGCTAAACGCGCTCAAAAATATAAACACACCACACGGTGCGAGCTCACGTAGCTGTCCCGTCCAGTTTAAGGGAGCGTGTGGCTGACTGATCCTCCGATAGCTTTAATCCTACTGGGAGGAACGGACACACACTTCCGCCCTGGTTGGAAAGAGGGGCGGGGAGTGGATGAGATCCGGGGAGAGTCGGGGAGGAGGAGCGGGGGTAGGGAGTCTCTTGCCTTGATGCGCCGGTTTTAAGGATTAAATGCATAGAAATAGAATAGAGAATGGAGCACGAGTCTATGTTCCAGTAAATTATTCGTCAATTCTATTACGTATACTACTTACTTCTATTACTTATACTACTTATTATTTATATGCATTTAATCATTAAAAAATCCAGACAGGTCATGCAGAATGTTATTTGTTCACTGGTGTTGGATATCATAAGTTAACTTGTTGATTCGTAGTAAACTGAAAACTAGACTATGGAGTATTGTAGGGCAGAGACATAGCAGAAATGTAGGCTACGTTTCTGCTGTAATCATTGTTCGATGGGGAAACATAATTATCCCATTGTAGATTTACTTACATGTGTTTTTGAAGCGTGTGTGTCTGTATTTGTGAAGCGTACGTATGCGTTATAATATAAAAGTAGGCTCCATATTTCAATCATCATTTATATGATTTAGCACACACTTTCATCTAGAGCACAAACCCTATTTATCAAACCAACAATCCACGAGACCCCCATATGCCGCTGTTATGTAGGCTATTCCAAGTCATATAAGATGTTAAATATTATACATGTCAGGTAATTCAGTTATCTGAGCATTATAGGTACATTTTTACTGCTCTACTCACGGAAAAATGTCCCGCATAAATAACTTAACAAATTTAGAACAGTGAAAGACAAGAACAGGATAGGCCTACTACTATACAACAAAAGCTTGTGGGCTAGGCAAAACCACATTGAATTTACAGAGATAGCATGATCTTCAGATTGTTGGAACCCATGAAAGGTAACGACAATTCTATATAAGGAAATATACGTGAAATCTTAGGTATTTGGACAGAAATATTTTTTTTGTGTCTCTTTTCTCCAGCCCTTTGGATGTGAAATGATGAAATTACCTAGTGCAGACCTGCTTAAGGATGATCTTATTTTCAACTGTTTAGACACAACGGCAGTTTTCTCTCTATTTTAGGGAGACAAACGTGTGCCAAGTAATCAAAAGTTATGTATTTGGCCCCATATTTGTAGCACACAACGATTATATCAAGCTTGTTTCTATGACGTCGTGTGATGCATTTATTTTGGTTTCATGTCAAATCATGATTGATAATTTCACCATCGTGTAACTTTTAAATCGTTTTCTTTTCATATAGTTTAATCTTAATTTCAGACAATGAGTAATGTTAAATGGAATGTTTGTGTTTTTATTTTAAAAAGGGCTCGAAGAGAGGGGTGCAAACCCCGTGGTCTGGTGGACATGGACATCGGTGGTGGCATGTTTCCTAGTGGTTACAACATCTGACCAAGAAGGTTTGCAAAACAGAATCCCCGATGTAGGATCTGGACCTAAGCAAAGCAGTTAACACTTACTCCCTGATTTGGATTGAAATTATGTTTCCCTTGTCAATTTAGCTGGTAAAATTAAGGTACATATGTTTAAATAATAAAAAAAGACACAATTGGTCTCTTTTCCCACGCTGTCTCTGCATAATCACAAATATGCAATTAAATAAAATCGAATAAAGAGACAGAGGAAAACCGGGTTAGAAGATGCAGGGAGAAGAATAAATTAGAGCACCCCAGAGGATCTGGTGCGGATTGAGCTTTTCGGGGAATCCAAACAATCGCTCATTTGTGTGTGCTATTCTCAGCTGACTAACACTGGCATCTGTGTTAACATTTCCCAATCCATGCACATGACTTAGTGTCGCAGTTGAGGTCAATCCTGAAGAGGTGCTCTTGAATTCCGATTTAAATTCTCGAAATTCTACACAATTATAAATGCCCCCACACCGCAGTAAACCAAATTTAAAATACATCTCAACAAGAGGAAGTACAATCAAGAACAACTCAATTCAAATCACCATAGTAATGTTTATTCCTCCCCCTAGTGGAAATCAGGCAGTACTAGCATCTGTACCATGTAATACGTTAAACCACAAAAGTTTAGTTAGTTGACGCTTAACTCCAGCAACACGTAGTACAGCAAGCAAACATATTTTTAGTATGCAGTGGTTGAACCCACGAATCTGAACCTTAGCTCTCTGTCCATACTGACCAAGTCAAGTCAGAACACAAAATAAATCTGCAAAAACAAGTCAGTTTGATATTGTATTTGTTTACTTCTGTAAAGAGAAACAAAATAAACTGAATAGCTTTCAGTATTTTTCCCAGAATAACCATGTGTTCTATGAAACCAGGCATCATACCTTAGGTAGTAGACTACATCGAAAAGCTGTCATCGCTTAAAACCAGCGAGACTCAGAACGGAGAACCGGGTTCTCGACAATCACAAAGTATTAAGTAAACAGATAATCTAAAGTAATAAGGAAACACAGAATGTGAAGTAACAAGGAAACAGAGAACGTGAAGTCTTAAGGAAACAGAATTGAAAGTACTAAGGAAAAGCATTGAATTGTTAAACAATTAGAAAACAATGAAGTAATATGGAAAATAATGAAATTGATGAGGTCCCACTGTTTTTATTGAGACAAACAAGTAACGCTTTGATAGTCAGGTCATCAGGTATCAAAACATCAGTTTGATCATCTCAAAGAAATCACAGTGAAAGCATATCAGAGTTGTGAACCTTTTTTTGATTCTTTACAATAATACAGTGTTGTTTCTTCCTTACAAAACAGTCAAATCTAGGCTCATAGAAACATTTAAGTGCCAGAAAGGTAAAACAAAAAGCACAATCAGGCTAAAATTAGAGAACTCTGAAATCAAGAAGTAAAATCAAATTAAATCCAATCAACAATTTGGAAAAACAAACAACACAAACACCAAAGTTTTCCTGTGCCAAAACATTCTGGTATTCCCAGAACATATTAGCGAGTTAGAGGGAACACTGTTTGGCCACCGCAGGCTGGGAGCATTGGTCGATTCCAGTCCAGGCGTCGTTGGCCCAGGTGTGGTTGTGTCGGAGCCAGCGGCGCGTAGCCTGCCCGTCCATAGTGAACAACTGTTCCTGACAGGAGTTAACCGCCGTGTAGTGGACAGTCAGCTTGGGATTGGGAACGATCGCAGCCGAGAGGAGGCAGCTTCCTGCTGCCAAGTACTCACTCTCAGCCTCTCCTGTCCTGTGGTGGGGAGAGAGGGGAACAGACACACTGGTCAGTAGTTAACAGCCAGTCTCAGACATTCCCTCTCAGTCGCTGGTCCTGCGCACGCGCGCACGCACACACGCACACGCACCTTTTGAGTGTGATGGTGATAGGCTGCGGTTTGTCTGCTGTGTTGAGGGTGGTTGCAGCGTTGAGAGTGATGACCATCTCAAAGGCCAGAGCCATCTCCATCACCCCCAGGGAACAGGGCACGGTCAGGGCCAGTGAGCCCGGCAGTGCCTTCACATCAGGGTAGTAGCCCAGAGACAGGGCCTCTGAAACACACACAGCGCTCAACTACAGTCTACTTTAATAACTAAAATTGTTTGTTTTTTTTTTGCTCAATGGCACGGTACAACAATAACATTTTATCTTGGCGTAGCAGACTGACGTTTGAAGAGGGCCCGTGCCCGCAGCCAGATGTTCTGCTTGCCCAGTTTGTGCATCAGAATGTGCAGCAGAGGAAGGTCGACAGCGATGCCCTTAGACAGCATGAAGTCCAGGGTGTCTGCGGCCACGGTCACCGACTGCCTGTCCACACACGACTTCAGATGACCGTTGAACAGATTCTTGTGGGTGGAGGCGTCTGCTAGCTCTGGTAGAGGGTCCAACACAAACGGTAATGAGCGGAATAAACATGTGACTCACTGCTGCATTTCTTGGACATGGTGTGTGTGTGTGTGTGTGTGTGTGTACGTACCAGCTGGTTCCTTTAGCCCAGGAAGGTTAGTCAGGACCTCAAGGGTGTCTCTGTGGGATGTTTTCTCAGCCAGTCGAACCAGAACTTTCCTTCTCTCGGTCATGTCCTCCCTCGAACACGGCCACACACACGAACTCAGGAACCACTCGTTATCTGCAGAAGGAGCTTGAAACTTTGTAACCTCTGTGTATGTCTGTGTGTGTGTGTGTGTGTGTGTCTGTCTGTCTCTCTGAAATGGTTACCACAGAGTGTGTTGTTGAGTGACAGGTCCTTCATTACCTCTAAGCGTGTTGAGCGCCCCCTCCACACTGTCACTCCTGAGGAACAGCTCTGTTGCTATGGTGACCAGGCAACAGCGAGATGCTCCGTCCTCGTTACCAAACAGTCCCTTAAGGGTGGAGTAGTTCACCTTTAACCTGGACAACACCTCCACCAGCCTCCGACCCTGCTCACGCACGCACGCACGCACCCGCGCGCACACACACGGTTGGTCAGTACTTTTACAGACGCCAACAAGTAAGGATTCCATTAGATTGGCCATTCCATTATTATTCAGCCATGCACTCACACACACCAATATTACATACATCGTACATCATCAGAACCAGGCTTTGACCCTGACTGTGGAAGGGAAACAGAGTGTGTCACCGTTACCTTGGTCCATTGCTGTGTCTTGTGGTACCTGTACATCAGAGATACTCCAATTCTCCCCAGGAAACTCTTCATCAGACCGTGCTCCCAGTCCTCAGTCTCCTGGTACACTGGAACAGTACAGGAAATCAAACCAACACATGTTCCTGCTCCTACATTACCGCCCCTCACACGTCTGTTTGCATGCCATCTTACCCGTCTCAGAGAAGGGGATGAAAGGCAAGGCCAGCTTGTCTTTAGTCTCCGTGAGCAGCGCTATGGCAACCTGGCCGCTGAAGTGCTGCAACTCGGCCAGACTTCTGTAGAAATGGCAGACAGAGCGGAAGACCACACCCAACCTCACCCAGTCCTCATGCTGGGTACAAAACTAGAGGGGGAGGAAGAGACGTGAAGACAGGTGGAGATAGAGGGAAAAAATAAAGGACAAAAACAAAGGTAAGAAAAAGACCTCTTACCTCCACTTCCATGGCAGCGCGGGTCAGACTCCGGGCTTCAGGAGTGACCACTGATCTGGAGTGATGAACACATTTTAGTCATTTAGCTTTTAACCTGTAATTCAATCATTTTAAGAGTGTTTTTGTCATTTACCTTTTAAGAGACCACAACTTAACAGATGTTAATACTTACTGGTACTAGAGACACTGTGGGCTTACTCTGACTGGACAGAACTACTTCTGACTAACATGCCTCATATTCATGGAATGCCTTGCAGAGAAAATGTAAGTTAGAATCATTGGAGCCTATGAGGCCATTCAAATGTCTGATGCAAGACTATAAGACAGTGACTGCTTCTCACTTTATTTTGCAGTGAACATGTAGCGATGACTGCCTTCACTGCCCGAATCCACTGGATAGCAGTATAATAAACACCACTGGAGGAACAGTCGAATTTTGTGGGTATTATCCATAATTTAAAAAATACAGTTGTGCTCAGAAGTTTGCATACCCTTGGAGAATTGGTTATATATGTACCATATGTAAAGAAAACGAGGCAAAACGTCTTTTATTTCTTATGGGAGTCACATTCAACTGTAGGTCATAACAGAATGGCACAATCAAAACAAAACATGGCAACAAAGAAAAAAATGAACTGACCCCTGTTCAAAGTCTGCACAACATTAGTTCTTAATACTATGTATTGCCCCCTTTAGCATCAATGACAGCGTGCAGTCTTTTGTAATAGTTGTGTATGAGGCCCTGAATTCTTGAAGGTGGTATAGCTGCCCATTACACTTGGCAAAATGCCTCCAGGTCATGCAAAGTCTTTGGTCGTCTTGCATGAACCGCAGGTTTGAGATCTCCCCAGAGTGGCTCGATCATATTAAGGTCAGGAGACTGTGATGGCCACTTCAGAACCTTCATCTTTTTCTGCTCTAACCACTGGAGGGTCAACTTGGCCTTGTGCTTAGGGTCATTGTCGTGCTGGAAAATCCAAGAGCGTCCCATGCGTAGCTTTCGTGCAGAAGAATGCAAATTGCCTGCCAGTATTTTCTGATAACATGCTGCATTCATCTTGCCATCAATTTTCATAAGAATCCCTGTGCCTTTAGAGCTCACCCCCCCCCCCCCAAAACATCAGTCAGCCACCACTGTGTTTCACAGTGGGGAGCGTATTCTGTTCACAGCGGGGAGCGTATTCTGCCTTGTTGACCTCTCTCCAAACATAGCGCTTATGTTTGTGACCGTAAGGCTCTATTTTGTTCTCGTCACTCCAAATTATAGCGTGCCAGAAGCTGTGAGGCGTGTCAAGGTGTTGTCGGGCATATTGTAACCAGGCTTTTTTGTGGCATTGGCGCAGTAAAGGCTTCTTTCTGGCAACTCGACCATGCAGCTCATTTTGGTTCAAGTATTGTCGTATTGTCCTCCTCGAAACAACCACAGTCCTTTTTCAGAGCAGCCTGTATTTCTCCTGAGGTTACCTGTGGGTTTTTCTTTGTATTCCGAACAATTCTTCTGGCAGTTTTGGCCAAAATCTTTCTTGGTCTACCTGACCTTGGCTTGGTATCAAGAGATCCTTGAATTTTCCACTTCTTAATAAGTGATTGAACAGTAGTGACTGGCATTTGGATATCTTTTTACATCTTTTTCCATCTTTAGAAAGTTCCATTACATTGTTACGCAGGTCTTTTGACAGTTCTTTTCTGCTCCCCATGGCTCAGTATCTAGCCTGCTCAGTGCATAAACGTGAGAGATCAACTCATTGACTATTTACACACAGACACTAATTGCAATTTAAAAAGCCACAGGTGTGGGAAATTCACCTTTAATTGCCATTTTAACCTGTGTGTGTCACCTTGTGTGTCTGGAACAAGGCCAAATATTCAAGGGTATGTAAACTTTTGATGAGGGCCATTTGGGTGATTTTTGTTATCATTATGATTTAAAAAGGAGCCAAACAACTATGTGATAATGAATGGCTTCATATGATCACTATCCTTGAATATTTTTTTTTTTTGCATTATCAGTCATATTTCCAAAATCGATGCTAAAATTTCACAATTTCTGCCAGGGTATGCAAACTTTTGAGCACAATTGTATATCTAAGCTGGAGTTTTAAAAGGGGTTTTGTAACTGGATGGCAAACTCCAGCGACACGGTGCACTGACCCAGCTCAGCGGAATCCCCTCCAACAGCCAATCAACAGACACTGAAAAACACCACTCCAGGGTGATTCAGCCAGACCAACGGAACAGCCCCCGACAGATCTGGCTTGCCAGCCAAGGTGTGTGAGACATTAAGACAAACTCACCTGAGGTTGCCATGTTGGGTCGTGGAGTTGCAGGTGGACTTGTTTGGGTGTGTTTGGGGTGACTGTTGGAACATGCGTAAGACACACTAACTCAAAACCAAACCTATATTTTCACACATCATTTAAAATCACACTATGCATTTAGTCATTCAGCAGACACTGCTATCCAGAGCAAATAACAATACACACAGACACACACACACACACATACAGAACCTTTGAGGTGAGTTGAATGAGTTCAGGTAAGACTGACTGGTCGTTCTCCCTCACGTACTCAAACAGTGCCAGGAGAATCTCTGAACTGGGCTAGATGGGTGAGGGAGACAGTAAAAAAAAACAAATGTCTACATGTTCATTTTGCTGACAGAATGACACGGCAACATATTATAAATGTTCATTGTGTGCGTGTGCGTGTTGGTACCAGCAGGTTGTGGGCGGTGCTGACATGAAGCACATTGATGATGTCAGACAAGAAGCCAGCTTTGAGCAGAGCAGTCAGGAGGGAAGCCAGAATCAGAGGGGTGTAGTAGACACCAGGAGGACTGGACTGGTAGTATGACGTAAACACTGACACTGGAGGGAGAGATGGAGGACTAATGACGGATGGATGGAAGGACAGAGTAATAGATGGGGAGGGAAAGAGAGGAAATGGAGGGAAGGATCATAAACATTTTGAGATTGGAGGGTAAGACAGTGAAACTAAAAACAAGTGAGAACGAGATCAGAAAGAGTTTAACAACAACAGATGGAGAAATTTAGAGTCCATGAGAGAAGTTGGGCTAAGGTGGAAAACATCACCATTGGGCAGTGAACTCATCCATTCACTTTACGGTTATGAACCATCAACACATTGTCTCACTGTCACACAAAGAGGGGCACGCACGCACGCACGCACGCACACAGACACACTAACCTGCCCTCAGCAGACAGACAGGGTCAGAAGACCTGACCAACCGTAGCACTGCATCCACACAGAACTAGAAGAAAATAAAACGTGAAACGGTGAAGACGACAACGGCACACTCACCAATCCTTCCACAGAAACAAACGTTCATGAGCCCAACAACGATCGCATTCCAAATAGAAAGAATTCCCTACTTAGGGATGGGACATAAAGCATTATGAAAAATCAGAATTTCTTCCCCAAAAATGAACGGCTAGTTTTGTTCCCACACATTTACGCTATAAAGCTTTATTGACACTGAGAAAAAAAGCTTGCCAACGTCCAAAAACACATGGAACACCGTTTGGGCCAGGAATGGAATATAAATGCACTTGTTAGCCTAGCGGTTAAATTTTCATGGCATGTTCATACACTACTGTCATTTATATTTCACAGGGATTCACTGTCCAGCTTTCTGTCATGCACATCTTAATTTCTGCAGAACTGACAAGCATTTTTTTCCCCGTCACAAATGCTGCTCTGTCATGATTTGGCCCGAAGGTTACACCGATCAAAACAACCACAGCTGGTGAAGCTGGTGAACATGATCACAGAAGTGCATTTTCATCAACCCCAGTAAAAATGTATTGCAAATGCTGAGCATCAGAAACCCAGTAGCCTACCTTCTCATCTCCTTTCTTAGGCACGTGGAGGAACCAACAGGTCTTATGAAAACATCCTGACAAGCTGAAATAGTACTTGCAATACTAAGAGAAGAAAGCAGAGAGGGAGTGGGAGTGAATGTATGAATACAATTATAAACCTTGGGGTTCCGATCTTGAATGCTGATTAGCTGACAGCCGCGGTATATGAGACAGCATAGCACGGGTATGACATGACATCAGATTTTACTGCTCTAACTGCATTGGTAACCAGTTCATGACACCCATAGCCCAGGACTGCCCAATCCTGGAGATCTACTGTCCTGTAGGTTTCCTCTCCAAACCCATTTGCCAGTAATCTGATTAAGCTTGATCTCCACCTAATTATTACAATCAGGTGTGTTAAATTAGGGTTGGTAAGAAAATCTACAGGATGGTAGATCTCTGGGAACAGGGCTGGGCAGCCCTGGGGATCTCAGGGTTTCTGGTATATTGCTAATCTGTCAAGGCTAAGCTCGGTGTCCAGGCACACTTAACAACAGCTGTTTACCTTATTAACTGTATATTGGCCATATCAAAATATTTTTCTAAAATTATAACAGTTTGTTGTAATAGAAATGTAGAGATATTTGTTGACAATATAGATGTTTGTTGTGTAGGTACTGGATTGCAGGTTTCACCACAATACTGTTTTGAATATCTGTTTTGAATATTTTTTTTTTTTTTTTTTTTACAGCTGATGTCCAACTGACCGTTCTACTCAATGCATCCTCAAAGGGAGCTGACAGAGTTTTGGTGCAAAGTGCCATGATCCATCTCTAACATTAGCATGGACAGCTAAATATATTTTGACAGATCGCAATGTTATATTCTACTAAATATTCACCTACTTTCTCAATGTGGTCATATTTCCAAGCCCATATAGTGTCATTTAGAAGACACAATAATTAGCCCCTTGTGAAACAATTCACAGTACCCATAGCAATGGTGTTCAAATCTGGACCTCAGAGAGTTCCAGTCCATTTTATCATTGCAAGCCTCAAATCAGGACCTGGTTTAGACCTTGGGCACTAGGTGGTTGCAAATAATGACAAGAGGAAACCAGCAGGTTCCGTACCATGTAAGGTAAGATTTGAAAACCCCTGACCTATAGAATGTTAAATGCCCATGCAAACTCTGCAACCAAGTGAGAGGTGCAATCCATGAATAGGTTAGTGGTATTGGTAATTGAACAGCACTCGTTTTTATTAGACTTTTTTTGTTGCTGTTGATGATTGTTTTTAAATAATATAATTTCTTATTATTATTATTATTAGAATAAGGGGTTGACATACTTGTTACTTATCTGTTTTATTACATTCTCTTTTCTTCAATTAAATCAAAACCATGTTTGGTTTGTTGCTTAAATGTAAGCAGCAGTGCATTATGGGATACCTACGGAGTCAATGTGTCTTTGAGGGCCTGTTTCTGTTGCTGTGGCCGGGGCTTTACGTCCTGAGGAACACAATACAGAATTTCCCTTCTCTATCCGTTCTTAATAACCTTTACATTCAAAATGATAATGTAGTGAGGATCAGTGTGCGTGCGCTCCTACCACTGAACCAGGAGTTTCCAGTCATCATGGAAGGCAGTGAGCTTTTAAATGAGCGCACAGGCTGGATGGCCAGAGCTCTGTAATAAACACCCAGTCATCATCCTCATCATCATCATCATGAAAATAAAACAACTTCAAAATATGAACAGGGTTTCAAACAGCTGACTGAAGATGGGACAGTCATGTAGTTGTGCAAGTTTCTGCTTCCACATCAACGAAACTTATTTGCTTCTTGCTAAAACCAAAAGATTAAAGAAAAAATCTACTGGAACAGTCTTCTGTTGCCTAGGCATCTCCACCCTCCGTGCAGCTCTTCAGCTCAAAAAACACATCCTTGCCATGCCTGTCACAACCCTATCACCCATCATTAAAACCCTATCACCCATCATTAAAGCCTATATTTCTGCCTCCAGTTTATGAACAGCTAAAATAAATACCCTGTGGCTGTTTGAACAAACGTAACAAAATCTTTTTCCGGGTGTTCTCAGAGTCCTTCAAATGCTGTTTGGCAAATTCCAGGCAGCATGTTATCTGCTTTTTACTCAGGAGTGGCTTTCATCCAGCCACTGTGCCATAATGTCCTGATTGATGGAGTGCTGCAGAGATGGTTGCCCTTCTGGCAAGATCTTTGCAGAGACTCCAAAGCTCTGTCGGAGGCCATTGAGGTTAGCTCCCTTACCAAGGCCCTTCTTACCTGGTTACTTAGTTTGGCCAGAAGACCAATTCTGGGAAGGGTCTTTGTGGTTATAAACATTCTTACAACTTGGGAGTGTCATAGCAAAAAAATCTGAATACTTATGTACATATGAAATTTTAGTTTTTCCCTTCTGAAGAAATTGGTCAGCATTAGAAAGAGGTGGTGCGTGTAGACTGAAGGCAAAATATTTATCCATTCTAATTCATGTAAAACAACAGAGATGTGGAGAAAGTGAAATGCTCTGAATACTTCCCGACACCACAGTATTCATTAATTTATTATTTATCAGTGGTGATGAACGCTGTACTTGTATGGTGCAGAAAGCCTGAGGAAGACGTGTTGCTTTTACATGGACACTGCAATGTCACGACAGTCAGTGTAACATTCCGGTACCTCTCTGAGACGTTGGGCTTCCCAGGGCTGTAGCCGTTATTGTTCCAGTCTGTTCCACGCTGTTCAAACACAACACAGCAAAGTCAACATCTTGCCCCTTAAAACGCACATTAAACGCATGACCGGAATGGAACGGACCACAACTGTGGACGTCTTGCGCTGACCTGGCCTGGACAGAGTGCACGGTCAGCAGGAGGCCAGCTACTGCTGTGGACCAGGGCAGAATTGGGACTGGACCTGGCTACGGGTCTCCAAGACCGCCCTGCGCTTTGCTCATCTAAACACGAAAACACAAACGGGTTTACTACGTAATCTCTGGGCAACTTTTTTGACAGAAACTTTCGGGTCAATTCAGCAGCAGGACAGGCCGGTGCCAGAGGGATGAAACACTTCCGGTTCTTGGTTCCACCCGCTCGTTAACTGCACTAACTGGGGATTAAGATCTCCATCTCAGACTAAAAGTGTTTCTGCACCTCCAGAACCAGTTGGCCCTGCCCTGCCCTGCTCTCGTTGGTGGCCAGTCAATCAGAAGTATGAGTGCAAGATATTTGTAATGCAATTATGCATTTTGGACTGTGTGTGAGTATTGGTATTGATATATAGCCTAACCATTCGGAGAAACAAACCTTTAAAATAGATCATTGTTCTCTGGTCGCTCTTAAAACCAGCAAGTCCCTCTGTACATGTGGCAGAACTATGAGACAAAACACAGAGAGCATTATCACAAAGTCCTGAGTATCAAAACTGACTTCCAATTAGAGCTGAGAGTGAAAGAGAGATTGAGATAGATAGATCTCTCTCTAAAGATAGGGATATTTCCTTTTTCACCCAGCTTACATTAAACAGGCTCTATAAAAGAATGAAAGCGAATCCAGACAAATAGAAATCACTTTAGTAGGAAATCAACTAATTGTTTAACCAATAGACATGATCAAAATGCATCCGTGTATTTTTTCGTATTTTAACAAATCACTAATGCAGAAATCACAAATTTTATCACAATCAGCTGAAGTAAAATAACATCTTTACCATATTTATGCAACTCTGAAATAGCCCTAATATTACGATCATCATCATCATGGTGTGAAAAAGCTACTTCGATAAATAACCCCTCCAGTGACCACACCCAGCACTACTTAGGAACCTATTTCCAAATTTCACATCTAAAAGCCCTCGTACCTTTTATCAGTGGCCCATAGCGGTCCAGCACCGCTGTCTCCCTCTGCCCTGATGGTGGTCCTGGCTCTAGGGGCCCTTCCTCGGGTCGAAGCCAGAACCGGAACACTGTCCGGCTGCATGCTGCCAAACAGCTCTGGGTCATCCAGGAGAACATCCACAACCAGGATGTCCTGCTCGTAGGCAGTGAACTCATCCAAGAGGTCAGCTTTGGTGTCTCTAGCTGTCTTGACCTCTGACCCTGCACTGACCTCCATTTCCTGGTGTTGACTGGATGATCTGGACAAGGAAATCGTGCCAGCTTCCTGGTTCTCAGCGCTGACCTTAGTACAAAAGGTTGCCGTACTCGGGTTGTAGAACCACTTACTTTGGGTTTTAACCACCGACTCTTGATTCTCCTCTCCAGAAGACCGTGACTGTCCCTCTTCGTCACACGTACCTTCGTCATCATCTCTACCATCATCCTCATCAGTGGCAGAGGCCTGGGCTTGTGTTACCACTACCGCACAAGGTAGATCCTCTTTCTGATCCTCTCCATTTTCTTTTCCATTTCCGGTGTTGCCGTCTTCTGAGCATCTCCGTGTCTGCAGCCACATGCGTGTTAAGGACAGCCTTGGTGTTGGACCTCGGAGGATCTCAGGGGCGAAGGTAGTGATCACTTCAGCCTCTCCCTCTTGGGACCTCCGGAGTGGCAAGCTGCTCCTCCTGCTCTGATCTCGACATTGCAGCTCCTGGTTGTCAGGGCTAGAAGACAGACTGCCTGGCAACACCTCTGGTTCATCCACTCTCTCATCGATACTCAGAGCAGTCTCTTCTTTCTGATCATCCCCCTCTTTTCTCTGCACCTGAAATCTCTCACTCTCTTCTTGGGGCAGAAGAAAAGAGGAGGTGGATGAAAGAACGGAGGATTCATCTGAAAGACTTGATAAGCCTGGTAGAAGGGATGTCTCTGCAAAGTGAATGGAAGCGGCATCTGTCTCACTGCCTACAGCTGAAGGACAGGTTTTATCAAACATAGCCTCTGCCTCACCTGGGTCTGTCCTTGTAGGGGTACACGGCTTGTCTTGGGATGCAAACAAGACATGAGGAGAGGAGGGGTTAGGTGTGTCACCAATGAGAGCTACAGACAAGGGGGTGGAGGCTGGGTCAGGTGAGCTAGTGAGGGCGGCATCACTACAGTCTTTGGGTGAAGAGACGGTGGAGACGGAAGGGGAAAGTCTAGAAACAATGTGTTTTTCAGCTTGAGAGAGACTGGAGGAAACAAAATAATCCACATCTGTATCAGTCTGGCCTTCAGGTGGGATGAGGAGGGTAGACATAGAAGGTTTGGGTGGAGAAGTTAAAGCCTTGTCGCCATCGGGTCCCTCCTCTTCTGCTGCATTGCCATTACTCCCAGATTCTACTAAGGGCGTCGGGGTTCTGCTGGCATTGTGGGCAGGCGATGTAGCGGGACACAAAAGCGTAGAGTCAGGTTTGGGGAACGGCCAGGTGAGGTAGGTGCGAGCGCAGGACAGCGGCAGCCTCTTCACATAGGGAACCACTCTACGACAGGAGAACAGGCTTGGGTCCTCGCCCGTGCCATTCTCAGGCCATGTGGACAGCGTCTTGACTCCAGGGGACTGCAGTGATCCGTCACACCCGCCAGGCCCTTGCCTCTGGCCGCCATCTTGTACCCCTGAGATGTGGAATCTCACAGGAGCATCAACAGCATTGGTGTGAATAATATTTACATCACATGGGAGCTCAGAACCCTCCCCACTGCCTCCAAGGGAAGATGTAGCAAGCCCAGAATGCAGCGCTGGTTTGTTAATATTTGTTTGTTTTTGTTCCGTCATATCTCCTTTGACAACTAATCTCATTCTCTTAGCAACCGGCTTTCCTGTGACATCAGCAATCCTTTCTGCTTCTACAACATCACTTCCTGATCCTGAGTCTTCCAAAGAGTTGATGTCATGTGTTTCAGCCTCGTGCACCCCCCTGTTCACCTGCTGCTTACCTAGTGAGAGAGAAGCAAAACTATTGTTGAAGGCTTTGGAGGTCCCGCCCTCCGAGGCAACAAGGGACGCAGAATGATTGGTTGAGACCTCAGCGAATCCGTGCTCCCCTGTGTGCATGCACTGTTGATTGCTCAGGTTCTGAAGCTGACCAAAACTCTGCCCACACTGAGAGGAGTGATGGGATATTTTCCTAACAGGGGGCTCTCTGGCCATCTCACTTCCATGGCCCCCTCCACTGCAACTAGGCCCTAACAGAGTAACGTTTCTCTGATAGTCCCGTTTGAAACAACGCACCGCTTTGTTCGTTAGAAGCTTGGTCGGCAGCAGGCAGGAAAAGTCCCCAACCAAGACGTCACATACTTGGGCTATGTCGCAGAGCTTGACCTTGGGGTACCTCCCTATCCAGATCACCAACTTCTTGGGGGCCTTTACCATGGAGGTGTTAGTCTTCCTGGCTTTAACCCTGACCTTAGGTTTCTCCGACCCAGCTACTCTGCTGACGACGCCGGCTCTGCTTCTGCCTGACACTCCCACTGGCTCAGCCCCGGACAGTTTCTTTCGCTTAGGGGCCGTATATTTAACGTCACCACACAGAGCGCAGCATGAGGTTTTGACCACTCTCCCAACTGACTGCTTTGCACCAGGGTGTTTGGTGTGACTGCGTGTAACAATTGGACTCCTATAAATATCTGGTGGTGGAGATGAACAGTCAGTCACAATTTTTTAAGGTTAAATATAGGGGGACATCTAAATTGTAAACTGGTCATTACTTCCTAGACTCCCCCTTAATTAACCTCACTAGAACTCTTAGAATGAGGACAATATAGCAGACGCCTACCAGGATTAATACAGACAAAATAAGATGGAAAAGGGAGTAAAGAATGAAGCTTTCCACAACTGAGATGCAAGCTGTACCTGCTGTGTAGCAAGTCTAACATCAACTTCAACTCATCCTACTCTCAATTACGTTACAATAAATTCATACAAGCCACATCAAAAATACAGCTACAGTACTAAACTAACACACAGTGCCTTTTACGAAATGCCATTTTTTCATTGGTAATCAAAACTGTCAGCTACTGCTACTATCCTATGCGTTATTGTAACCAAATACACACAATTTTCAACGCACTGGGTATATTTCAAGGGGAATGTTAGTATGAAAAACGAATTCATGCAACTTTGTTTGCTAGCTAGCTATGCGTTAGCTAGCTTGTCAGTTAGCTACGCATGGCACGTGAAAGACATCAATAGCAAGCAATACATTCCGCGCAGTGTACTGTATTCTTTATTACTGGACATGACATCGTCGTGCAAAAAAAAAATCCAAGCCTTTAGCAGACATTTAACTAAGCTTGCCTAAACATTGAGATTCCTTATTCAATGCCACGCTATTGCTGCAGGGGCAGCACTGATAACATGTTAGCTAACTAAATGCTAAAACTAGCTAGGATAGTTAAAATCAATGAATAACATTATCAAAACAGTGTTCTATTCAGTAAGGTATAATGGTAATACATGCATCTTACTTGAAATCCCATTAGGTAGCGAGAATATCCTTTTTACGTCCTGGCCAGCATCTTGCCCGGCGTTGGTAGATCTTGGTTCTCTCCCTGCACTTTTGACTGACGCAGCAGCTTCAACATTCTTAACTTTCAACTTTCCTTTCCTCCCTTGCCCTTGAAGCGGTTTTAAAGTAGCAGTGACACGTTTATTTGCCGAAACCTTTCTTATTTTTCCTGATCGAGCTTGATGAGAATCTTTTACACCTAGGTTTGACCAATATATTTTCTTTCTGCTCTCAGTTGATCGCGTTATTCTCTGCACCGACTCCCTACCGATCTTCTTTGCCACCACAGCTGGCTGTTTGCTGGCAGCAAAATCGCGATTCTCTCTCGCCTTCACAGATAGGCCGCTCTTTATGTAGTAAGAAACGTGCCTAGAGTTCAGACCCATGGAGGTGACCTGTTCAAGGTTCTCGTTGTTTTCTGTCCGTTTGTTGTTGGAAACTCCACTGCAAAAACACAGAGCTAACTGAAGCCTGCAACAGAATTCTTTGTGGCCCGCAGTCACCCCATTTGGCCTAGTTGCAGATTTACTTCTTGTGAGAGGTCCTTCGACTTTAGCCTGGACATATTTACTTCTAGTGTACGGCTCCTCTAGTTTCACCTTAAAGTTATTCCCAGTACTTATTTTCCCCTTACATTTAAAATAATTTCTTTTTGATAGGGCCATACCTTCACCTTCACGCAATGGAGTTGAAGTCTGTTCCTCACTGTCTGCAGCAACAGTAGCTGGTTTTTCCACAACAGCAACCTGGCTATCAAGGTGTCCGTTTTCTTTCACCAAGTGGAGGGGTACATTATTTTCTGACTTCAATACGGATAACTCAGTGTCACTCAAAACAGAATAATCATTTATTGTCACTTCACTGTTTTCCACGGTTTGTAGAGGGCAATCCAGAGCTTTTGACATGGTGCTAGGATCACCGTTTGCCTCGCCAGCAGCCTTGTGCAACGAATGAAAAGACCGTCTCCGTCTAGGCACATTACTGCCTTCGATTTTAAGCACGTTACGGTTTAATTTAACTCTCCTCGTCGATGGGAGCATGTTTGTAATTCCAAGCTATATTTGCACTTTTTGTTTTCCCTTTGCTTTCTGTAATTAATCAACTGGTCATTTGAATTTGGAGAATTCAAGACCTAAAAATTAGCTAACAGTGAAAAAAAGTTCACAGGCAAACCTTTTTAAAACTCTTATCTTCCAACTAATAAATAAATAAAACTTCAGCCATATCTAAAGGTGTATTTGTTGTAATTATGCAAGCTGGGCAAGAAAATAAACTGTCAAATTGAAATAAACTCAAAATGGCTATTCTGAAAGTCAGTGCATTGCGCGAAAACCGCAGGTTAAATTTCCCTGCAAATTGAACAGTATGTAGAATGTAAAAAAAATAATGTGCATACGGTTTGTTTACAAAAAAAATATTCTCACAAACAGTCTTGATTATACATATTCCCATTTGTTGTTAATCGAACATTTTAAATAGAGCTGGCAACACCTCTCTCTCATTTGTTATTTAAAAAGCACCTGTTCCAGAGGAGCGTGATGGTAGTTCGCTGGGCATGCGCAAAGCCATTTCTAATTTAAAGAGCAACTGTTTCAGAGAAAGCGTGAAGCCTCGTTCACACCAGGCACCGCACAAAATTACTGCAGGGTAACTTAACGCAAACATCGCAATCAATCTTCCGCATCTTCATAACCAGTATCGCAAAGATGGAATGGAGGAGAGCCTCGTTTTGTTAGTCTAGCAAGGCGATGAGCAGGAGCTTCTCTCAATTTAGGTTTCATATATATTATTTTATTTCCACAAAAATGTCCTTCAAATATCTAACCAATCAGGTCTAGTAAATGTCCCTCTCAAATATTTTGCATAAGTATCAAACTTTGATATTGTAAGCTAGCCTACTACAAATATTGAACTGTCAGAGCTTTTCTTGCAATCCCATAAACACATAGTTGAAAGCTACATATTAGCTCTTTGGTGGTACATCAACTTCCGTTTCTGACATTGTACGTTAAAGCACCGCACAAGTTGTAAAATTTCAGCTCATGCGACACACCTGCCGAACCGCTTCTAAATCTGGCCGAGTGTGGTAGATTAGCCGGAGCGGTTTGTTTTGCTTTCTATTGAAATGAATTGACTTCCCACGGAATTTATACACTTTGCCGTACCTGGTGTGAACGAGGCTTGCCGCTTGTCTATCCAGCATAAATGTTAAATGTATATTCTGTGTTTTCTACACGTTTTTTTCGGCCTAACAGCACACTCTTCATAGTCAGAGTAGACAATGTAACATTATTGTGCTGATTGACAGAGATTACGTTGTTATTTGGATACAACACGCTTTGAATTTAATAATGTTGTTATTCAAACTTTGTCCCGTAGTGCATTAAAGCCCCAAACCTACAAAACTAAAACTTTTAAAATCTCATATTGATAAAATGGGTATAAAGACAAACACCCAGCACTGAACTGTTAGGCATAAATTTAATACATGCTGATTATCCATAACAGGCAATTGACACCATAATTTAACAATAAAAAAAACTAGGCTGACAGTTTCATACAATTTAATTTCATTATGTATAAACCCCAGCCTACATTGCAAAACCAGAGGTCAGGGATAGGGAAGGCCTTTTTAATGGGAAGTAGGTGGTTTCCTGCGAGGGTCAGGAATGAAAGCTGAATTTGCTCCTGAGTTTAGATGTCAGGGTTAAGGACTAGGAGGTGAGAGGTCAAGGAGAGACCCTGGTGTTGGGAAGTAGCCGATCTCTGTACCACAGCGGCCTGATTCACAACACCAGCTGTCCCGCCTTACCAGAGTTGGACAGCAGATGGTGCTCAAACTCCAAACCATGGTCTCTGTCCTGAGGGAGAGAGAGAAATATAATGACAATTGAGATAGAGAATAGAGCGTATTTCTTTTTGAAGATGAGTGGGGATTTCCCCCCCCCTTGTGGATCTCTCATAGGTTGCAGAAAAACACATGCTAACAATGGTCCAAGAAACCAATGTGACGGGGAGAGCAATTTGTAATTTAAAGAGCACCTGTAATTCAAGTCATTGGATCTGGTACTGTAGTTGGTTAGGGATGATCCAATTGCTGACTAGTTGGTCTTGTATAACGGCCTTCAAGTTAGCACAAACAACTTAAATTCACAATGGCCGTATGAGGCTACTGATACAGTAGATGTCGATTCAGGACGAGTTATTGGGCATCACCAAGTTCCCTATAAAATCTGACTGCAACATGGAGGAAAATAATGTGTGTGTGTTTGGGATGGGGGGCGTGGGTAAGAGTAGATACAAGCCTTGCTAGCTGAGGCCTGACACGACATATTGTTCTGTTTGCAGAGAAAGTGTTTGTGTGTGTGTGTGTGTGTGTGTGTGTGTGTGTGGGTGGGGGGGATATAAGCATTTACTTTGCATTTCAATTGACTGGGGATTAATGTGGAAAGAATGTGGAGAGCTTTAGCTCAGACAAAAGTCTGTCAGTCAGTCAGTCATCTGTTTTTCTAGTTGACTTTTTTGCACCAATTGTAAACTAAATTTTCGGGAATAGTAGCATTTTGTTGTGTAAGCCTCCATAGATATATTTTTTGGTAAGCCTTCATAAATATAAGTTTTTAATATTTCAACATCACATTCACCTCTCTCATTCTCAAGCACTTCTCACACTTTTTCTATGTCCACAATGAGATCCCTAAAAATCATTGGTTGTAAAGTTACAGGTAAGTGCTATTACAGTCTTGAATCAGGGAAGCTTTCAAAAATTCTTCACAATTATATTCTAACTAAATTTTGGGTCAGGTGGTGAGGAAAAACTCTGGGCCCTAATTTAGATAACCATTTATTTGCAGGTTTTTTCAGAGTATCAACATTACAAATATCACATGAACGATGAGCTTCTGTTTCTATTAAGGGGAGTAACACGCCTCTCACAGGAAGCAGAATCAATAAGGGAACGTTTTGCCACGCCTTGATATACTGGCAGTCTTGTCCTAATAAGTAGAACATGATCTGAAGCACTCATTTATTGAGACCCACACACACAGGCTGTATTCAATGTTTAGGAGGCAACTGAACTCAGTGAGCAGTAACCTTGGCTTAAGCCTGAATTGCCACACTGTCTGAAAAACGAAAGAATGGCCTGACACAGAAAATAAATATAATGACAGGGAGTAGGAGAGGACCAACACTAACACGGGGGGATGCCGCCGTCTGGTCAGAAGAGCTGAGGAGAAAGAGAGCGAGAGCTGACAGAAAGACAGAGCTGATCTTTAGTAGTGTGTTAAACGGACAAGTGAAGACACTGGGGACCAGCTAATTGCAGCTGTCTCAGTGGGCAGCCCACTGCAATGATCGCTCACACACCCTCAAACAAATACAGACAGAGAGAGGAAATGTGTGTGTGTGTGTGTGTGTGTGTTTATTGTTACGTAAGAATGTACACTGTGTAATTTATCGTATTATATTTATTTAACCTATATTTGTAAAGGAAAGAAACGCTGAGACCGTAAAAAATATAACAAATATATACACACTATTCAAAAAGGTAAACAGAGATATACAATATACAAATGTATAAAATACATGAAGCAAACACAAAAGCAAATTACGATCAAAAACATTATTCTGTAAATAGGTCTTCTTATTGCTGTCTGAAATACCATTGATGAACTACTTCCACTCAGAATCTCCTGAAGATTACTTCACACGTGAGATGACAATAAAGATTTACCTAACTCAGTGGAGACCAAAGGAATAACTAGTTAGCCATCCTTGAGACTGTTTCCCCTCCCCCAGTTTGCTATGGCATACTACCTCTGATTTAAATCAACACCATTGTCATAATCTAAAACCAACATAAAAGTTGAATTAATTATTTGTTTTCTGCTGCTTAACGGAAGGCGTGACCTACACCAACTAAAAAGCCTATTCCTTCATTTCATAATCATTGCATTGTACTGTATCACAATGCACACTGCATTCCATTTTATGGCAATACGTTCCATTTAATGTAATTTACATCAATTTCATTATTTCATACCTAGGCAGCGAGGGGCTGGAGAGAGACTGAACAGACGAGGAGCCGTTCTTGAATCCCATTAAATCACCCTGAACTCTGCATACTATGGTTGTATAGAATTCCATAAATAGCCCAGCCTTTCACATACTATGGTTGCCATGGCATCTGGCATCCAGTCTTCAGCATTATCAGAAGTCCACAAGCTTTTAGAAACGTAGGCCGGTTCTATAGATCCTCAGCAGTGTTCATGCGCAGTCCTTTGATGGCAATGAGGACTTTATGTACACATTGATGTCTTTGTTACGTGCGTGTCAGTGCTCACTCCCTCTTTTATTTCCCAACACAGTTATTCAGTCAGGAGCTGAGGAGGTGGATAGGGTATTACGCGTGTATCATTTCGGGGTGTGTAAAGGCACAGTTTGGCTGGAGGGCGTGTCCTTCATGCTGAGCGTTTCCTGAATATCTCATGAGAACTCTGAGGACCCCACCGTGAGACTGAAAGGTGTGAAATCAGTTAGCTCGTGAGAGGAAGAACAACTTCCTGTTACGCAACCCCCCAAATCTGCCTACATGGCGGTAGCCATTTTGTTTAACCTGGCTCTCATACTGACTGGATTTGAATAATCCGACACAAGTACTTGAGCCCAGTTAGTTGAAGTCCCAGGCATAAGACCTAGGACCCAGTCCGTCAGGTCTCAGGCAGGTTGGCCATTTGCGTGATTCAAACGAGAGGTGAAAATAACACGGTGGACATTCAGAGAAATTAGTTCTGACCAATCAGTTTGTAAAACATTCAGTGCAGATTAAAAATATGAGCACTCGGACAGACAGACAGACAGGGTGTTTCTGTTGGATGTGCCTCTGCACTAATGCAACTGTAGGTCGAGATGTAAAATAATAATGTTGTAACTGGGAGAAAGCCAAACAGTAAACAGTATATTTAGTGGGAAAAGCTATCCCAAGTGTTCGGAGCGTGAGTGTGCGTTTTTGCTAAAAGTGTCAGAGTAGAGGGGAAAGGGCAGTGGCTTGGTTGTGGGTTTCTCTCTAAGCTAAAGAGATACACAGAAAACACACACACACACATTAGTAGCTGACTCATGCCCCTGCTGTCCGCGTGTCCTCTCCAGAGAGATCTGGGGAGAAAGAACACACCTACAGCATCTCGCCCCACCCCACCCCAATCGCCCCGCCCTCCCTGTTTCCATGATTTCACCCCGGGCTACAGTCATAAAGGACGGTAAGGTAATGGCTCTCATGGTATCTGGACGTTATTGGGAGTCATGAGATGTGACTGGGGGTGGTCTATGAGCGCGGGAGCGAGATTGGGATTCTTTACTTCCTTCCATGCGTTATTCAATCCAGAGGAAGAGCAGTCTAATCCATAAACCAAAACATTCAATGTGGCTGTGGAGATAAGGGCTAAGGCCAGCCAATCAGTTTAGCTCAGTGTTAACAGACTTGATTAACTACTCATAGGAAATGCAGAAGTTGCAGTATTTGCATTAACAGCAAAACACAGCGGCTTTGAATTAATCCAGGCCATTTTTATAATCTGTGGCTTGCGTATGCATGTGTGTGTGTTCACAGGTCTGGTCAGGAAAGTTGAACCTGTATGTGAACATATTCCTTTGATTGTACAGCGGTAAAACAGAGTTTAGATGTCTTAATGTATACGCTACATACAGGCTATACAGTTCGGCTTTATGTGATCGTGTGAGTGCAATGCATAAATAATCTTTGTGTTGCGAAGACAAATATCTGGGTGCCAGGGGAGCACTTACGCTGATGACTCCTTCAGGTGCCAGCAGTGTGTGTGTGTGTCAAAAGCTGTAAAGAACCTATTAGGTCAGCTCTTTAGCAGAACCTACTCGGCATCAAACACTGTTTCACGGAAACGCACAGCGTGTCCCTCGCTTGGTACTCATCGGCTAAACAGTAGCTCTGTTATTCAGAAGGGAAATATATTTTACATAGGAAACATTTATATACATAATATTGGGATAATGTATTTTAAAGCAGCAGTTGTTTATTTGGTGAACAGTGGTTCTGGAGTTCACTGAGAGAGGAAGAAAGGAATCCTGGAAACTTCCTGTCTGCCATCACACACTGGGTTTGCACGGCGGCCATTTTACAGGGATGTTCTGGAATGTTCAATCAGTGTTTTCACTTAATTGTTCTTACGACAACATTTCCTTGTGTTCTGAGCATTATGTACTAAATGTCTAAATTTACTTACACTGCTGTCAGACTGGGGCGTACACTAATTTAACTCAGAAAAAGGAGATACAAATACACTTTTTATTCATTCTATAATCAGAACCCTGTTTCTTTACAGTGCTTTGAGACTTCTTTACGTAACAAAAAGCACTATAAATGTTGAATAAATAACTATTATTGCAACACACATGTACACCGAACATTGAAACACACACACACACACGTGCAATGAAAAATCCCACGCTTACACCAATGCACTCACAAAAACGCATACACATAAAAACGCACACACGTACTTGCGCACACACACACACACACACACATACATACACACACATGCATTGAAATACAATCTGTATCTGTAATGCCCTAATAAAGCTCAGCTATGGATGAGGGGATGGATGGAAGAAAGCGAGAGAGAGAAATAGAGTGAGGGAGAGATACACAGCTGGCTGTTTTTGCCTCCATCTTTAGACTAGGCCTTCTGTCTTCCTCCCTTCGCATCCCTCCCTCTCTCTCCCTCTCTCTCCCTCTCTCTCCCTCTCTCTGCAGCTATTGTCAGTCCTCAGGCATTGAATCCTATGGAACAAAGATTATACATAGATTGTAGAAAACCGGGAGTCGTGTTAAATTATGCCCAATTATACAAGGCTTCTTTCCGGAAGATTCTTGGAATATAGACAGATGGAACATGGATCACTCCCTGCCTCGCTATGTCATTCCAATGACGTTTCCATGTCCAGACAAGTCACAAATATGACACATTATGTAGTTGTAATTTGGATCTGTTGTGATCATGTGGACAGGACGAGCCAAACGGCGTACTGGGATCTATTCAATATATCAGGAGGACACTAATTCGACAGATTCTTTGTCAAACTCAGACACACAAACAGAGTACCAATACTGTAAGCTGATGTTAAATGTGTCTTTGTCTTGGTTTATTGCTGAACAATTACAAGTCTCTTTCTCACACACACACACACATACACCCACACCCACACACACACACACTCACAAAGAACACGCTATACTACTGCTTTTCTGTACGTATCACAGTCCTAGAAACATTTGACTTTACCTAATAACTGTGCTAAAGACAGCACATTGTTCATGACACACCTTTAAATGTACCATCTCCCCACTACATCTCACCACATACCGCCTTGTCTCATAGGCCAGTCATATTATAGTGCACATCTGGGAAACTCAAAGGAGTATATATTTGACACATTTGGAATGACCACTAGGGGCAATAGTGAGCGCTACATATAAATAGACTGGCGGTTTGCTAGGGCGTTGTGGACGGGGATGGTTGATGGGCATGCTAAGCCTCAGTCTCTGACTTTCGCAAGTTCAAATCCACGGTAGCATTAATGACAAGTGTTACCTAAACCCTGTCCGTAATACCTAACCCTAAACTTAACTTCCTAACCTTAACGTTAGAATTTGTAACAGCATACATTTTTCAAATCTGTAACACTTTATACGTTTTCCAAATGTGTTACATATTGCACAAATTACAATTCAAATAAACACGCTCCATACCCAATGCAACACATCGTACTGATTTCAGTGTCACAGATTTACATATTCAATGAAATGTCTACCCCAGACACCAGGCTGCAGAATAAACGTACCGTTTCCCATTTTATCTACCTCTATAAACACAGCACCTATATATCCATAGGCACTGTGACTATAGAGGTGCATAAATATATATTCTATCTATGTATTTGTACGCAATCAATTTCCGAGTTGAGCTGTCAACAGAGCTGTTTAGGGTCACAATTTAAACGTTGGGTCTAGTGTCTTTAAAGGAACCAGACCCAACGAAACTGATTTGGGTAAGAAGACTCCACAATGGAAGCATGTTTTTCTCACCCTCTATGCATGTATGTATGTGCGCGCATTTAATGTGTGTGCATGTATGTATGTATGTATACGCATTTAATGTGTTTGTGTGTGTGTGTGCGCGCCATGGCTGTGGATGTCAGGGTGAGGAGAGGCTTTGTCTCGATACTGAAGGATGAAGGCTATGTACAGCACACACACACACACACACACACACACACACACACGTATTCACATGTGTGTTCTATGCATAAACAAGGCGTGCACACACTAACACGCATCAAAGAGTGATGGCCTATAGAGTGTTCTCCTCACTATAATAGCAAAGGCCCTGTGTGTCCGTGTGTGTGTGTGTGTGTATGCATTTGTGTGCGTGTTTGTGTGTATGTATGCATGTGTGTGTGTGTGTGTGTGTGTGTATCCTCAGACTCACCTGGTGATCCCTTGGAACTGGTTGTCGTGGCGATGCAGACTCCTCTGGGCTTACACTTTGTCTCCTCTCTCCTCTCTCTCTTTCTGACTCTCTCTCCCCACCCCTTCTATCTCTCCACCCCTTCTCTCTCTTTCCACCCTTATCTCTCCACCCCTTCTCTCTTCTCGTTCTCTCTCCAGCCCTGTCCCTCTCACTCTCCATCCCTTTTCTCTCTCTGTCTCTCTCTCCCCTTTCCCTTTCTCCCTCTCTTTACCCCTTCTCTTTCTGTGCTGTAGTAGAGTAACAGTTGTAGCTCAGAAAGAAATGAGAACCTTGCTGTCCATCACTCCCCACATCTTACCTGTCTCTATCCATCTCCCTCCCCTCTCCATCCCCCTTTCTCCATCTCCCTCCCACTCTCCAACTCTCTCACTCTTTCTCCATCTCTCTCAGACAGAACAGAAAGAGACATGGAGGAGAGGTCTTATGCAGGCTGAAGGGCTGTACCATTTTCTAAGCTAAAACAGGGGTGTTTCAGTAAAGAAATTCCTCTGTCCAAGTTCAGACAAATCCCATTAAATAGATCTCCGTAAAACTACAACCGAAAATAATGTCCATCTACAGACTTCAGAAACTGTGAAAGCAAACAAAAAACAAATGTACGGTTAGTAGTTCATTCACATCTTTTTATGGAAGGGTGGTCTCATTAACACCCTTTGTTTTGTGGCCAATTGGTCTCTATCTAGTTCTGCCTTCTGATTGGAGGACCTTCCTCCTTCCTCCTTCATCAAAATGCAAGATTCCAAGACAAACAGAGTTAAAGTGTGTGTGTGTGTGTGTGTGTGTTTGTGTGCGCGCGTGTGTATGTGTATCCTAAATACATGTGACATTTGGCACCAGTGTGGTAGTAGTAAGACAGCCTTAATCTCAGTCTGTGTGGGCACGATGAGAGGGGAGAAGCAGAGAGAGAGAGAGAACGAGAGAGAGAGCGTGAGAGGGGGGGGGGAGAGGGGGAGAGAGAGGAGCTCCAACAGACATGTCAGTCACTTCCTGTCACAATATGTCTTACACAGTCTTACAATATGTTCTCTAGAGAAGACCATGACTGACGGAGTGACCCTCGTTTACAGAGATAGGGAAAACACACCGTAGCAAAAGGCCGTTGCCAGTGAGAGCTCTGAGTCTCTGAGGAATGGGAATACGCTGACTCACGGTGACTGGGACGGATTGTGTGTGTGTGTGTGTGTGTATATATATATATTTAAGCACACACAGTTTTTGTGCTTAGCAAGGCGTGACACACACGCTTGAAATAAAATATAGTCTGATATGTTAGATCAATATAGGACTGTTGTAAGTAATATTCACATCATTAAAGCCTCTTAGCTTCCAGAAACGACTTTATCCCTCTGAGAGCTTTGGTCACAACCCATCCATCATCTGTTTGTTAGCTGAAACAGAAGCAAGCTTTATATCGGTGTGTACAATAGCTTTACTTTGGCACACACGCACGCACGCACGCACGCTGCGCACACACACTGTTCTCTATCTTGCTCCTGCCTTAATTGCATTTCTATATTTATCAGAGCTGAAGATGCTATTTTAAGCCAGATGCTCTGGTGACTGATATCAGAAAATTACATTATTTAGCATAGGTGTGTGTCTTTCTTTCCCCTCCTGCCCCCAGTCTATACTCTCCTCTACCCTTCTACCCCTGTCCGTAGCCCTCACTGTCTCACCAACCCCTCTGTCCAGCCGGACCTGACCATCTACCTCCTCAGCACCAGGCTGAATAATGGTATAGACTGCCGTTCTCCAATATAAAACATCCAGAATTGAAGGAATGACAGATTCTTACTAGATCCAAGGGATAAAGTGATAAACAGTGCAGTACATAAGCATTTGGGCAGTGACTCAAGTTTTGTTGTTTTGTCTCTATACTCTGTCACATTGGATATTAAAATTATACAATGATGATGGGGTTTAAATCTCGAGGAATTTATCCATATCAGATGAACCATAAAGAAATAACGGCACGTTTTGTACACAGTCTCACCATTTAAGGGGGCCAAATGTATTTGGACAATTGACTTCACAGCTGTCTCTTTTAGGCAGCTGTGTTTCTTTGCATAACTGTTGCTAGTTTAGCGGGCGCGGAACGGCTAGTCAGTTAGCGGTCGGCGCTGGTAGCACTACAATCGGTTACATCACTGGGCCTGAGACCTTGAAGCAGTAGTTTCTATTGCTCCGTGGGACGATGGTAATGACGCTTTGTGGGTGACAGTGGCCATTGTGTTCAGAGGGACCACTGGTTTGAGCCCCGTGTGGGGTGGTGGCATAGCGGAGGAAGCAAAGCCGTTACGCATGAACAAGAGAGCTGTCAATGTGTTGTCGTGATTTTAGGTTCTATATTTGCAATTGCTGTCTGACTGGTGTCTGACAACACAAGAACCAAAGAAGTGTCAATGCAGGTCAGGCTGAATAACGGAAAACATCACGTATGCCAAATTCCACCATTTGGTAGATTAAGAACAAAGAAAGCACTGGTTAGCTCAGCAATGGTAAATGACCCAGTAGACTAAGGAAGGCCTCTCCAGTGGATGACCAAATAATGTTCATCACACAGAAGAAAATAAATGTCCAACAGATCAGAAACAGAAACAGATCTCCAGGAGGTATGGGTGGATGTGTTAAAACCACTACCTCTCACAGAAGACTTCAACAGCCAAGCTACAGAGAGCGGACAGTGAAGTGCAAAAGTGCTACTCAAAAATAGGATGGCCTAAAAAAAAAACCAAAAAAACCCCGCTGAGTTCTAGAAAAAAGTTTTGTGAACCGATCATAAAAATATTAATATGTACCACAGTGATGTTTAGTGAGACGTGTGGGTAGAGAAAATACCATATTATCTGGCAAAGACGTTGGAGGGGGTGCTATGTTTTGGGGATGTTGGGGTGCCATTAATCGTCTCATTTGACTTCACTGATGACAAAAGCGCTTCCTAAAATACATAATATCTACTGGTCAAATGGCATAGGGGCAATTTTCTGGTTGCTAAGATTCTACACTGTTAACTCAGCTTCTGTTTATTTGGGAAAACAAGCACTTAATAGTTTATGGAATCATTGTGTCACTTGAATTGCTTTTTATATATTTTATTAAATATCCCAAAACCTATTGTTTTCAGCTTTTGTAAGCTGGTTTACCAAATATTTGTATAACAAGTGTGCTATAAGGGGAGAGTTGGTTTTCTGTTGTCGCTTTAACATACAGAATCCAGGAACAAATTAAATATACAGTGGATCTAAAACATATTCACCCACCCTCTGACTTTTCCATATTTTATTGTGTTATGACACAAAATCAAAATGGATTTAATTAGGAATGTCATGTCAAAGTGGAAAATAGGAACTAATGTTAAGGTGGAAAACAAAATCTACAAATTGTTCTAATTGCTCTGAGGTCGTATGC
>JACXGI010007002.1:0-39332 GCA_016801175.1 Esox masquinongy
GTGCCATATTTTCTCCACTTGATGATGACTGTCTTCACTGTGTTCCATGGTATATCAAATGCTTTGGAAATTCTTTTGTACCCTTCTCCTGACTGATATCTTTCAACAATGAGATCCCTCTGATGCTTTGGAAGCTCTCTGCGGACCATGGCTTTTGCTCTGAGATGCAACTAAGAAAATGTCAGGAAAATCCTATTAGTTAACATGGGTTCAGAGTTGGTTGTAAACAACATGTTATGGGCCAGCTTTGGAGTGGAAGGATCATCCTGGAATGAGTGAGTGGGCAGGCGTTGGGCAGGCAAAGACGTTTTTATACGTTGCTTTATAGAAGTTCTCATGTAAATATTGCACCCTTTTGATTGTGCTTCTTAATTAAATACTTGGTTGGGAAGTTCCATCCCAGGCAAATGGGGGTAGTTACCTGGGTTACTAAGCAGTATGTTCTGTTCCATGTTCTCTAGTCATCTTCTTGTTTAATCCGCTATATGTTTCACTGGAGTCTGTAACAGAGCGGCTCTGTTCCAAAAGTGGAAGTCTCGTAACTGGCTTGGTTTTTCCATTTCCCCTGATAACTGGTACTTCCTGTTGTAGGCCATGCCGTAAAGAGTGCATATATGATGGCGCTCCTGGCCTCTTTTCTGCCTCTTAGCTATATCTCCTACGTATGGTCCTTTGTATGCATAATGGAAAAAATGCTGCAGATTTTAATTAGGTGAGCTTGCAAATGCCAAAGTACTACATTAGATTTCTATAATAGTCTTATTATTATTGGGTTGCTTAGCAGAGGCAAAGCAAGACTCTACATTTCTCGCATAGTCATATTATTTTTTCTCTAATTTCTTTTGCCTGCCCCAGAGCCTAAGCAATGAAAGCTATGAACATGAAGCCAACTTTCATATTTCCAGACTATTTCCAGACTTCTTCAGAAGAAGGTTTTGATACCATTTCTTTATAATTTTATAAAAAGAGCATACCATTTCACTGCGACAAAATGTACCTTAGACTTGAATGGGGAAAAAATTACTTTCGTAATCGTAAGTGTTTAAAATCTGCATAAGTTAATGTGGGTAAAATTTACAACCAACTCTGAACCCATGTTAACTTTACTTATTTTACGTTAATTAAACCTAAAATTTCTCTTGAACTGTTCAAGCTTGAGACCAAACCAACTTTGTTTCACATGTTAAGGCAATCCCAACATAAAATTCTTAAATAGTAAATGACTATGACTGTAATAATTAACACAATTTGCATGATTAGCATTAATCACATGACTAAATTAATACTAAAATCGTTTTCATGCAACCATCCAGGCTAAAGTGACCAATCCAATATTGTCTTACATGGGTTGGCTATCACAACTTGAAAGTCATAAACGTTTTACATAAACAAGCTCGCAAGCATACCACATTTACTTATGTATGTGTATTTTCTAGTTAGTTATGTTTTTTTGAGTGGTTTAACTGCTTGTTAACTTATTGCAGATCTAACACGCAGTTCATCTACCATTACTGATCTCTGTGTGGATTGTGGGCTGGATAGACAGTTAAATGCTGGACAATAATGACCTCTGGTAATAAAAGCCTAAGGAAAAGCATAGTGAAAAAAAACTACCCTTCCTGATATAAAAAACACAACCCCCCACAAAGCAAATTGAAATGTTGAACAAATCCTCCCCATTTTGAACCAGCCCCCTAATCCCAGTATACTTCAAACTATCCTGAATTATATTTCTATCTCTTCTGATGCAATAATTGGGGGAAAGTACTGGGGATTTAATAGTAGTAGTTTAGCCCATTCTAGTGAGACCAATGAGCCACGCATTGGCAGGTTTGAACATACAATCATGTCATCGTAGCAAAGTGAGGTAATGAAAAGGCATGACAATTATTTGGAATGCATAATTGATATCAATGGATTGTAATGTTTTCTTGGAGTGGCAAAAGCAAAACAATGGCAGGCGTTTTGAATTCCCTAAATGGCTTGTCAACTATAACACCTGTGTTATTGCCTCATTTTACGATTGATTTTTAAATATGACCCCCCCCCACCCCCCCCGAAAAACAGACTACATTGTTGTATTAGGACAGACAAATAACAAACAACACATGGTAGTGGCACATCTGTCCATCTGTTGGCTTTGAGGAAGCTGTGTGAGCAGTTGGAGGCGTTGCTGGAGAGGACGCCAGTGAGGGAGAGAGAGACAGGGAGATTTGGATGCTTGCAGAGGGCTGTCGTTCTAGGCCGGGCTCCTGCAGGTGCTGAGCCATCTGGGGCCCAAACCGTTGAACCAACTTCCCGGATGACAGGCTCCACCCCGCTCCCACCCCGACGGCAAAACCAATCACACCCTTTGATCTGTTCACACCCCGTTATCGGCACCGCGTCACTGTCTCCTCGCTCTGTCTGAGCCCGGGTGCAGAAACAGTTGGCAGTGCCTGTGAGATTCTGTCAGCGTTGCTGCGCCACAGGTTATTCAGAACAAGAGAACATTTCTGTCATTTCCAGGATGCTGGGCGTGAGCTTATAGGGGCAAGTCGCTGGAATTGGAGTCACTGTAGTTTTGGTTTCAGTATTTTCCACACATCCAGATTTCAAACGCTCATGTTTTCTGAGTTGCGTAATGTTTGGATGTGCGATAATTCTCCTCTGCAGGACTAGGTGCAGAGAAAACCGTTTTTTTTTTTTTTTTTAACCACATTTCACTAGAACGCACATGGTCAAGTTCTCACCTCACTTGCGTTGTGGTCAGGGTTAGGTGGCCTATGCTTTTCAGCTGAGGAGCCTTTGACAACTCTAGACCAATACTAGAGAGGATTGAAAGTCTTCATCAACCACCCATATGATACTAGTTGTTGGTAGTTAATAGCTGTCCATATTTATTTTACGTTGCAAGTAAATAAGTCGTAGCATATATGTTGTCTGCAGGTCAGTCATAACTACCACAGTCTTCTTAGGGCTTGAGCCATTATTTAAACATAATTTTACCTTAATAGGAGCCACAAATTTTTGCTACTCAGTCCACAGTACCATACAGTTGCAGCATTTACATACCTATTCCAGAGTTTTAATATAACACTTTGTAGCTGTAGATTGTGGCCTGACAACGACACAAAGCTTTGGTTGTCAACCTCTTTTCGAGGTGGAGACGGATGGTGATGTTTTTTTGGCTGAACCCGAATGTTGCAAGCATCTCAGTTTCTCAGTATTCAAAAAAAAAAAACTTGAGATTTCTAGAAATGTGAGGGATTTTTTTTAAATTAACCTTTACATTTCTTCTGGAAACGGCCAGCTACTAGCATGCTAGACACTCTGTCATTGTCACACTGTCAAAATGTGTTACAAATATACTTGTTATGTGACAGTGTTCACCTGTCCTACCAGGAGCAAGCCTGCCTAGTATGATGGTAAATTGAGTAGTTGTGGTCTAGGGTGGATCACTGGTCTGTTCCCTCTGCATTGCTGTAGCATGGGTTTGGTTCCTGCCCATGGCTATTTCCCAAAACACATTGAATTCTCTTTACCTCAGTCCAAAAATGATTGGGCTAAAAAAAACATCTACTTTGAGTTAAGATTTAAACATGCTATTATTACACTACAGCAGGTGAAGTGGATCACCACCCAGTGACAGAATAACTGTATGACCTCATGGGTCTTTCATTCAGTATTACCTCATGGGTCATTATTATGGATGTGTGATGTGTTTATTGTGATATCCTAAATAGAGACGCAAAGCTGGAGAAATACAACATTATCCTTTGCCGTCTTTGGGTATTATTCTACACATTGGCTATTATTGTAATGAGTGAAAAACATCAGTTTAATGGACCCTGAGCACCTGTGACCTTTCCTTTTATTGTGCCTTTGTAACTGATAATGGAGTTACATCTATTTTAATGCAAGAATGTGAGCAAATTCTATTTAGCATTTTTTTTAAATTTGTTTGTTTTATATGTTTTTGTAAATGCTTTTAGGTCTTTCCAAAGTTCAGCCAATTCAAGATAGGAACTAAAATTATATGGCAACTGAATTACCGCTACAGATTTTTCAGTAAAAACAATGCCAAACAAAGACAGTTGATAGCAAAGTTGAATAGTAATTAAAAAGTAATTCAAAGAGATCTGCAGAAAGTTCTGGTGTCAGCTGTAGGACACAAGGTGTTCAATCAATCTTTTTTGATTGTTGTTCACTAAAGGTACTATCACAGACCATACCAAAAAACTGTGTTATGTGGATTTGCATACAACCTAACTAATATACAGTGGATATAAAAAGTCTACACACCCCTGTGAAAATGCCAGGTTTTTGTGATGTAAATGAATGAGACAAAGATAAATCATGTCAGAACTTTTTCCACTTTTAATGTGACCTATAATGTGAACAATTCAATTGAAAAACAAACTGAAATCTTCGAGGGGGAAAAATGAAAAATAAAAACCTTACAATAACCTGGTTGCATAAGTGTGCACACCCTCTTATAACTGGGGACGTGGCTGTGTTCAGAATTAACCAGTCACATTCAAACTCATGTTAAATAGAAGTCATTACACACATGCCATTATTTAAAGTGACTCTGATTAATCACAAATAAAGTTCAGCTGTTCTAGTAGGATTTTCCTGACATTTTCTTAGTTGCATCTCAGAGCAAAAGCCACGGTCCACAGAGAGCTTCCAAAGCATCAGAGGGATCTCATTGTTGAAAGATATTAATCAGGAGAAGGGTACAAAAGAATTTCCAAAGCATTAGATATACCATGGAACACAGTGAAGACAGTCATCATCAAGAGGAGAAAATATGGCACAACAGAGACATTACCAAGAACTGGACGTCCCTCCAAAATTGATGAAAACATGAGAAGAAAACTGGTCAGGGAGGCTTCCAAGAGGCATACAGCAACATTAAAGGAACTACAGGAATTTCTGGCAAGTATTGGCTGTGTGCTACATGTGACAACAATCTCCCGTATTCTTCATGTGAATGGGCTATGGGGTAGGGTGGCAAGACGGAAGAATTTTCTTACAAAGAAAAACATCCAAGCCTGGCTGAAGTTTGCAAAAACAAACATCATGTCCCCCAAAAGCATGTGGGAAAATGTGTTATGGTCTGATGAAACCAAGGTTGAACTTTTTGGCCATAATTCCAAAAGGCATGTTTGGCACAAAAACAAGACTGCACATCACCCAAAGAACACCATACCCACACGGAAGCATGGTGGTGGCAGCATCATGCTTTGTGGCAGTTTTTCTTCAGCTGGAACCGGGGCCTTAGTCAGGGTGGAGGGAATTATGAACAGTTCCAAATACCAGGCAATTTTGTCACAAAACCTTCAGGCGTCCGTTAGAAAGCTGAAGATGAAGAGGAAGTTCACATTTCAGCACGACAACGACCCAAAGCACACATCCAAATCCACAAAAGTATGGCTTCACCAGAAGAAGATGAACGTTTTGGAATGGCCCAGCCAGAGCCCAGACCTGAATCTAATTGAACATCTGTGGGGTGATCTGAAGAGGGCTGTGCACAGGAGATGTCCTCGCAATCTGACAGATTTGGAACGCTTTTGCAAAGAAGAGTGGGCAAATATTGCCACGTCAAGATGTGCCTTGCTAATAGACTCCTACCCAAAAAGACTGAGTGCTGTAATAAAATCAAAAGGTGCTTCAGCAAAGTATTAGTTTAAGGGTGTGCACACTTTACATCACAAGAACCTGGCATTTTAACAGGGGTGTGTAGACTTTTTATATCCACTTTAGGTGCTAGCTGGCTTTGGTTTTGTTACCATGTAGTAATTAAAATTTTCCCCCAAATGTTTTTGTTTATATTTCCTTCATGAAATTACACAACATATATAAAGTCCTCATGCAGAAACAACCCTCCCCACCCTCCCTGACACTTGCCATGCCAGGGTGTGGGTTTTGATTCCCATGGGGACACAATATGAAAATATATGCACTCTTAAGTTGCTGGGCAAAATGTGTTAAAATACTTTTAAGTAACAAACACAGGAGAACAACAACAATAAAACATCTTGTGTGTGTGTGTGTGTGAGTGTGTGTGAGTATGTGTGGGTGGGTGGGTGGGTCTGTGTGTGTGTGTGTTTGTGGGTGCATGTGTCTGGGTGTATGTGTGTGTGTGCGTGCGCGTGTGTGTGTGTGTGTGTGTGTGTGTGTGTGTGTGTCTGGGTGATGGTGCATTTAATATTGATTCTAACATAGAAGTGGGTACCAGACATCCCCACAAAGACAAACCTCAATAACAATAAAAATGTTTACACATAACAGTTAGAATTACTGAGGTTAAGATTATGTTTGGGTTAGGATGAAGTTGTTTTTTTTGGTTAAGGTTAGAGTAAGCATTAGGTTTAGAGTTTAGGGATTGGGGAGATAGGAAATAATTGTGAGTGTATGTGTGCGTGTGCTTGTGTGCAAGTGCAAACGTATGTGTGTGTGTGTGTGTGTGTGTGTGTGTGTGTGTGTGTGTGTGTGTGTGTGTGTGTGTGTGTGTGTGTGTGTGTGTAAGCGCTGTCTGGCTACCGCCTCGGGCAATTGAAAGATGGTATTGAAAGATAAAGGTACCCCTTTATGGTTTCCTTTTTTTATTGTTTTAATTTAAAAAACTAATTATTTCTGTGTTTCACCGTCATGTTCCCCCTATCTCAGGAATCTCACTTCCTCTCATCTCTAGTTCCACATTCCCTCTTGTTTTACCTCAGCCAAAACCACCTATCTACTAATATTTACTAGTTACAGATTAGTTGTATGTAACATTAATTTAAACTAGTATTAAATTAAATGTTCAACTAGATTACTGACTAGTATTGTATGAAACACAACCCAGAGAAATACCCATAAAAACATACAGTACAAGTCACTAGTTTGGACACACTTATCCATTCACTTGAATTTACTTGATTGGGTAAGTGTGTGCAAACTTTGGACTTGAACATACTTTGTACTGTATGTTGTATATACATTTTCTTTACATTGAAACGTACCTTTGCTTTAAAGTCTCAAATTTGCTAGTAGGCTGAGATATCAACCACTGTAACAGTGTTTTTGATAGGCTTTAAAGTGCGTATTGTGCCTTTATAGATTAAGTATTGTGACTCGCTGTCAGTAACCCTTTGCAGTTGACAGTTGTTTTGCCCTGAGGTATTTTTTCTTCACCCATCTGTAATCTGTAATATTCAACACAGAGGACACAAAAACATGTTACACAGGAAATAGTTTAGAACTAGAAAGACTTTTGTTATGCAGTTGTGCTCGTAAGTTACCCTGACAGAAATTGGGAAATTTTGGCATTGATTCTGAAAATATGACTGATCATGCAAAAAACCTGTCTTTTAATTAAGGATAGTGATCATATGAAGCCATTTATTTCACATAGTTGTTTGGCTCCTTTTTAAATCATAATGATAACAGAAATCACCCAAATGTCCCTGATCAGAAGTTTCCTTCCCCTTGAATGTTTGGCCTTGTTACAGACACACCAGGTGACACACACAGGTTAAAATGGCCATTGAAGATGAATTTCACACACCTGTGCCTTTTTAAATTGCAATTAGTGTCTGTGTATAAATAGTCAATGAGTTTGTTAGCTCTCATGTGGATGCACTGAGCAGGCTAGATACTGAGCCTTGGGGAGCAAAAAAGAACTGTCAAAAGACCTGCGTAACAAGGTAATGGAACTTTATAAATATGGAAAAGGATATATAAAGATATCCAAAGCCTTGCAAATGCCAGCCAGTACTGTTAAATCACTTATTAAGAAGTGGAAAATTTGGGGATCTCTTGATACCAAACCAAGGTCAGGTAGAACAAGATAGATTTCAGCCAAAACTGCCAGATGAATTGTTCGGGATACAAACAAAAACCTGACAGTTAACCTCAGGAGTAATATAGGCTGCTCTGGAAAAAGATGGTGTGGTTTTTTCAAAGAGCACAATACGACGACACTTGACCAAAAATGAGCTGCATGGTCGAGTTTCCAGAAAGAAGCCTTTACTGCGCCAATGCCACAAAAAAGCCCGGTTACAATATGCCCGACAACACCTTGACACGCCTCACAGCTTCTGGCACACTGTAATTTGGAGTGACGAGACCAAAATAGAGCTTTATGATCACAACCATAAGCGCTATTTTTGGAGAGGGATCAACAAGGCCTATAGTGAACAGAATACCATCCCCACTGTGAAGCATGGTGGTGTCTCACTGATGTTTTGGGGGGGGGTGTGAGCTCTAAAGGCACGGGGAATCGTGTGATAATTGATGGCAAGATGAATGCAGCATTTTATCAGAAAATACTGGTAGACAATTTGCATTCTTATGCACAAAAGCTGCGCATGGGTTGACCCTCCAGTGGTTACTGCAGAAAAAGGTGAATTTTCTGGAGTGCCATCACAGTCTCCTGACCTTAATATCATCGAGCCTCTCTGGGGAGATCTCAAATGTGCAGTTCATGCAAGATGACCAAAGACTTTGCATGACCTGGAGGCATTTTGCCAAGAGGAATGGGCAGCTATACCACCTGTAAGAATTCAGGGCCTCATAGACAACTATTACAAAAGACTGTATGCTGTCATTGATGCTAAAGGGGGCAATACACAGTATTAAGAACTAAGGGTATGCAGACTTTTGAACAGGGGTCAGTTCATTTTTTTCTTTGTTGCCATGTTTTGTTTTATGATTGTGCCATTCTGTTATGACCTAGAGTTAAATGTGAATGCCATAAGTAATAAAAGACATGTTTTGCCTGCTCACTTATGTTTTCTTTACAAATGGTACATATATTACCAATTCTCCAAGGGTATGCAAACTTTTGAGCAAAACTGTAGTTCCTGTTCATGATGTGATTTTGTTACTTCTGGTCTTCAAGTCTTTTTTTCTTATTAAGGAATTTAGAAAAGAATGGGTTAAACAATTCAAAATTATTAATACCTATAAAGTAGGCTATTTGTGATTTATTAAAAAATTTTAAGAACAAAACCTTAAAAACAAAACATTGGAATTGAATATTTTCTTTCTCACTTGTTCTCAAATTAATCCAGCTAAATATAAAATCTGTCCTATTGTCTATCTTTCAACTTCCTCCATCCATTTAACACTAATCATCCATGAATCAAAGGAAGCAGTGATACAAGCACATCCTTATTTTCGGACTAATCCCATTTTGTTTTTGGTATGTTGCTACATTTGTGAGGGGGTTATGCAGTATGAATCCATACTGTGGTGCTCAATACAGGAAGTAATGTTGCTCAATACAGGAAGTAATGAAAGGGTTTGTCTAATGTACACAGCATTTATGATTTACAGAATGTGTGTTTGTGATTGTCAGCCTTTCTACTCTGCCTGTCAGACCACCTACTGCACTCTCACTACATTTTTACTTCCCTAAACATTGACGACAGATTTCATCCAAAAAATGCAGTGAACCAACTTTGGTATGAGATACCATGGTGAACAGAACAAGACTGTGTTGAGCTAATGGGTTCCAGGAGGGCAAATCTGTTTAAACTGTTTTTGGGTTTGATGTCTACAGTCACACAGACCAGGTGGATCAGCCTGGGATTAGAGGGCAACGGGGGCTTTCCTGACTGACAACATTATTGCTCCAGTCTGACGCATTCCCATCCTGGTCTCAAAGTAGAACAGGTGATGTCAGAGCACCCGAACAGACTGTAATCCGAACGTGTCAATCAGGGAACCCAACCAAAAACAGTCATTAGAAGACATTCACTCTCAACTGCAAAGCTCATAGTAAAATGGAAAACTGTGTGCAGCAATCACACACAATATCTACAGAAAGTACATGATAAAGTAACTGGTATTAAAGATTGAAGAAATATTGAGCCCTGTAATTTTCACTATGGATAATCATATAGCCCTGCCTTTACATGGAGATATTTAGCCTAGATAGATTTAGCTTTGACAAAGACCAATGCAGGAGCTACTCTTGTGGTGAGTTTCTTACAATCTTTGTGTTTCTCTGAGGTACTTGTTTTGTGCTTTGTGTTACCACTGATTACTTTCATCTTAACTTTAGAAATATAGAATCTTTAAGCAAGTTGTACATTCCTGTGTTTACACTGATTTCTAAACCCAGACTATGCCGTATAATATAAAGGGTTTTTGTCAGTGATATTTGTAAGAAATGAATATAGTCTAACATATGTCTCGTAAACATATTCCTTTTCATCTCTGAAAAGGGAATGAAAACTATTGATCTTTATTGACCATTCAGTGTTTTCTGAAGACTAATTTATAGTATATTGTGTTTACAAATGAGTCACTACTTCTTAGTAATGCACAGGACTTTGCTTCCTAATAGAAACAATACAATGCAACAAATTTTCACAATTCTAGTTCCAGTTTTCTGAACAGTTTGTGTCACCAAGAAAAACAACTTAATAGGCCAACTTAATAAGCCACAAAACCAACAGGAGATAAAATGCTTGGCCAAGCTACTAAGTCATCAGCTGTAAGAAAACATCTTTTTAAATTTTTATATTTATGAGTTTTTGGATTTAGAAGAAAGATAAACGGGGATAAATTGGGACTCAGCGGTGTGTGGTCCCACTGTAACAGTTGCCCAGTTACTTATGTGTCCGTCTGCTTCAGATGCCCTAGACATGGGTCTTCAGAGATTTGCCTGCTTTTCCATCAGCCGTTGACTCAGATTTTATGGCCATCTGGTCGTCCGTTGCAGAAGCAGTATGGCTTCACCTTGTGACTATCTGAGCAGCGGACTGGCGACGTTTGACCTGCGCTTTCCAGGTCACGACCTTCACCTCATTTCCTTGCGAGCAGCCATTCTGACAGCAGGGTTAAGTTTATATGATACCCTCGGATAAGTGCTACACAAAAGTGCCAAGTTTCGCGAAGTAGCCCTCACTCCTTTGATACTCTGGTTTCTGTTATGACCCAAACCCGGCTCCATCTGGACCACCCCTCAGCAGGCCCCAGCACCTGCCTACCCAGCCACGCAAACTAAGCTGCTGCAACACCTTTTTTTAATGTTTGTTATCACTTTTAACTGCATTAACTTAGAAACTTTGACAGTTTAAAACGCATCTTTTGGTCTTGCTGTCATATTGTTTTAATTGGAATCAATTGACTATTTAGACTTTGGATTTTTGTCTTTGTTTGGCAGCCCGTGGAACATCCACCCGCAGAGAGCTAATCTGGAATTTTGGAGTCTTTGAAATCCTTGCACGGCCAGCTGCTTTTGGAGAGTCTTGAGGAAACTTTCAGTGGCCCTTGGTGCCAGGAGGAGGGGATCAATATGGTGACCCTGGGATGGATCCGTCCTCCCCTTGGCTGCCACTGTATCTTCCAGACATGAGCATGCAAGTGAGATGTCTTGGACTGAATAAAACGTGAAATGGCGGTGGGACAAAAATTAACTGATGTGATGCTCAACAGTGATCTTTCGGTTGTGTGTTGGTATGTAGCTGTAGAGCACCAGGGCACCACAGGATATAGGTTGTTCTTGGACGGAGAAGGTTGAAATCCATGCTCCACTTTGGGATGCTTGTCCCTGTGATAAGTGTCAGCTGGGCGCCAGAGCTGAAAACAGGGCCGACAAGGCTCTGAATAACATCCCCCTCACAGGTGCCTCTCATCCCCCAGCGAAGGACATAATAGCACCAGCTCCCTTGTCCTACTCTGGCTGGTTGGCTGGCTGGATGGCCTTATAGTGGTGGGACCATGACCAGCTATCTCCACTCTCACCATGAAATATGTCAGTTATGTCTGGAGTTTTCCCTTGTCTGAAGATATTAGTTCCACTGACCATTTAAAAACAATATTATTAAGATTGCAGCTGAAAATATGAGCAGGCTTGGTGTAAGAAAGAAATGCCGCTCTTCATTGTAACCTTTGTTACAACGTGTCAATTCATTACAATTCCAGACCTTTTGATGAAGGCCATTTGACTGAAGGCTTAACTTAGCTATTGAAAAAATTTTAATCTGACTGGAAGTGTGCAGAATCTTTTTACCATCTCCAGTAAAACTACACAAATGAACCATCTTCCATCTTATCTACGTATATATATTCTTTATTTTTAGGTAGAGAATATATTTTAAAGGGTATTTGTAGGAAAATGTATGAATTTTGGCACTTTGCAGTCGCAGATAGGTATTTCATTGCTTTTAGAAAGGGCTCCACTCCCAGCTCTCTGGTCAGTGTTAGTTATGAAGATGAGATGGTAAAGGAGAAATTGTTACGTTCAGCCCTCTAGAGTTTACAAGGGGAATAGCAGAAACAATGTCTCTACAACTCTAGATAACCTTCTCAGCTAACTATGTGACCACTAGCTAGTTTGGCAATCTAGCTTATAGCCTACTCTGCCTGTGGGATAAATAATTAAGCGAGAAAATGCTTTTTGTATACATGGTCTAGATTAGCGTTGCAGGACAGGGAAATCTTCCTAGGTAACTAGATAACAGTTTTCTAGTTTGGCGTTCTAGCTCATTTTACATAATGTGAGGTTTCTGAATTTTCAATTTTTACAGCCTGTCATGTCCGTGATAAAACTATCCAAGGCTCAAATATTAATTTTCAAAATTAAATATTTGATAGCACTACCCCAAAGGGATGCTACAAAAACACATTATACTTTCTTTGTCCTTTCTGTTTTTTTGCTTAATTAATCAATCAAGCTTTGTTTTCTGTATTTTCCCGTTAAGACAAAGATTAACCGGTAACTGGTGCATTTAGGGTGCTCAAACATGTTGTTGCAGTCACACCTTGTTTTCTGAGATTTCTTCCTTTCTCATTTTGTTTTGTTTTCTCTCATGTGGCATGAGATAACCGGTATGGCTTGAAAAGCACCTATTGTCTTAGACTTAACATATAAACTGTACACCCATCATGGTTTTGCTCTTGTTCTTATTCTGGTCTGTGGCCTTAAAACATTTTCTCAGAATTTCACTTTCCGTAAACGCCTTCCTCTGTATGAAAGATCAGTAGCTTTGACTTAACTCTTGGCTTGACTTACCCTTGCCTCAGCTCATGTAATGAGTGTTCAGCCATGTTTATTTGTTTAAGGAGTTTTTCAAAAGTTTGAATATTTAGAGCACATTACTGAGGAACAAGAACGAATCAGGAATTATTTGAGTCTGACAGTTGTTCCCAACCAGAGGTGCTAGGACCCCTGGTGGTACCTGGCTTTATCTACAGTGGATAACCTACTTCAGAAGACTCATACAACCATCGGTCTACTGATAAAATACCCAAGAGAGCACTTCAGGCAGAGCAAAATGTAATTGGTGGTACAGTAACAAAAAATGGTTGGAAACTATTGAACTTGGAAATCTGTTCCCAACTGTTCAGACAAAATATTTCTAGACATTATATGATTTTGCCTCAATACTAAGGTGACTAGATTTCTGAAATGAAAACTGGGGACGTTTCCAGTTTGGCGGTCAATATATCATTAAAATTTCCAATGTTATTACCTATGAAATACAAAAGGGGGACAATTCCAGTTTTAATGTATGTAGTTTCCCTGTGATAGACATAAAAAAGAACTAGCTATATTACAGAAACACTACAGACAATACATAATAAAGAAATAAGATGAGATTGGTAACTACATAATATACTTATACCAACCTAATCTGTGCATTTCTCAGAAGAATGTAGGCCTATTTTCTTCAGGATTGCATGTGTCACTCTTCTTACTCTGTTCTTAACTTGTTATTCTCCTCTAATCTTTCTCCTCCTCTTTTCTTCACTTGTCTTCCTTCCTTTCCTTCTCTTTACCTTTCCACCTCAATCTTCTACACTCTTGTCCCTTCACTCTTTTTACTCCCTTAATTTTTCCTTCTCACTCTCTTCCCCGTCCTCTCCAATCTTTAATAACAAATAGTACACTATTAGACAAAATAGTTTGGTGAACAGATTCGCATTGCTCGCCTCATTTTTGTTTTTTATCTCAAAAACATTGTTTTGAATAATAAATTGGCAGACTCTGTAATCATATCTTTACCTTTCCTCCTCTATCTTCTTCACTCTTCTTCCTATCCAGTCTTCCTCTCCTTCCTCTCCTCTCTCTATGCTAATGTTATCCATGAAAATGTCTAAATATATTTTCACACTACTTTTTATAATGCCAAACCACCAAAATTGTAATCTACAAATAAATATACTCATAATTAATTCTGCATTAATTTAATATGATCATATTTTCATAATAGCCTGTCCACTGCATGTTTACATGTGAATGCCTCTTTATGTAGCTACCATAACAGTAGTTAGCTAACCTAGCTAGTTAACTTGTTAACTAGTCTACATAGCTTACGTTAGCTAGCATAACCTATTTAAAACCTTACAGAGCAGATCATCTATCTATTTAATCAATTGTGACATGATAACATCACTAGCTAGTATCTCACACGATTGAAACCTGTCTTGAAAAGACGTTTGTGGTGATGTTTGCCTCTTGCAAGCTTCTGGCCGAGTTTTCCAAAGCAGTTTTCTCTAAAGCGAGCAAGTATTAGAGCGAGCAAGTATTTAGTAGAAGAAAAACGGAAGACGGGGACGTCTGGTCACCCTACTTAGTACAGACAAGTCATTTTTTATAATTATGAAATACAATCTCATGGGCTTAGTGGTGGTACAATTTCAATATAACATTTAAATAATACTATTCTATATTTCCTGGCCCGCCAACCATTAGCTAAATCTAGCTCCCTGTGCCATAGTGTCGGCTTTGAGAGTTAAAGCAGTATGCACGGCCTCGGTTTCGTTTTGGACTGGAGTGTGAGAGCCTGCACCAGGGTGTGGCAGTCACCTTGGTCAAAGTGTCTTGAGACTGTAATCGATTAACAGTAAGTGATAGCCTGAAGGTGAAGGGGAGGCATGTCTCAGGCGTTTTAAAATATAGCTTCCTGTTTTACATATTCTCTACTCATACAAATTTAGCTCTGCTCACAGTTATTACTCTTCTTGTTTTCTGGTTTTACCTAATGATTGTGTGTCTATCAACAAGCATTCACTGGGCTTGTTTCTGTTTGTTCAAAATGTTGCTGTCTTAAGATGATCCAGCATTTGCCACCATTATTATTTGGAATGAGTTGTTTATGTGGTCAGGTGACTGAGACGTCGGTAATTTGATCATTTGGTTAAAAGCGGCAGGCCGTAGCATCACCCTGGAACAGGCACATTAAATGTCAACCTTGTCTCACTTGGTCAGAAGTTCAGCCATTCCGCATTCCTGACTAAGGGATAAAGCTGCTCTAATCCCTTTTACCAGGTAGCCAGAATTGGCTGCGGAGCCTGGAATTCCAGCTGCATTCCGATTTGGGGAAGTTGCTAGGGTCTGGATGGACAATTCACACAACAAAGGAGGACTCTCATTCAAAGAAAATAGGGTTTAAGTTCTGTGAGAAAGTCAGCCGCCACCGAGATGGGTGTCATGTGGAATGTGACATATTTAGAAAGCTTTGGATTTGGGGGGTGGGGGGGGCTGCTCTGAAAAGGGCTCAGGCAATTGGACGTCCCTGAGCTGTGCATCTGACAGCCAGCGGGACAAGCAGGCCGGTCTGGATCTCAAAACATGCAGGGTGACGGTGCCGAGCGGACTGCAGCGGGCTTACCTGTCAAAGCCAAGCCAATGACCTGCAGTCTGGCACTACCGCATGCTCCGTGGAAGTTTGTCTGGCGGTTCACACAGCAGCACACACTTCAGAGTCACAGAGGGCAGAGTCTGGCGGCGTGTCGTTCTGTAGAATGCTGTGTAGTGATGTTTAAGTCCACTAGCTCCCTCAAGCTATGGTAGCGTCACTGACCAGTTCCGCTGAGTCGGTTTGAGAAAAGCACGAAGATATACACTGACCTGTCTTTGTCTTGTCTGAGAGGCACTGACTCTGAACAAGCCTCCATACAACCTCAACAAAAGACATTCATCACCGGCACTATACATGCCAACATAATAGGTCTGTTTCACTGGGTTTTGAATTTAACGGGAGATCTGATTAGGTTAATGTTGATTAAGTTAATGTTTAGTACTTACTGCTGGCCAGACGTTCTGCTGTGTATCTGTCTGTTTATCTGCTGGAATAATATATATATATATATATATATATATATATCAACTTATAATACATGTATGACACATTTGTTTTTTTATTATTTCCTCTGTTATGATATCAACTCTTTCAATTGTTTTAGCAGATGTGTCAGTCATGTTTGATGTGCAGTACCATGAGGACATGGCGTCATACCCCTGAAAGTGCCTGTGTTTGTCAACTGTGAAGCAACGCGCACCTGAATGCACTCATGACTCCTTTATATGAGCACCAAAGTTACAATATCTTGGTCTCTTGGAATCAAAAGTTATTGATCTCACTTGAACTGTAATTTCTTGTTGAATCCACTCAACATTTTCCAAAAATGTTGTCATGTTACTGAATGTATCCAAAGTATTTTCAGATTTTGTTAGAAACGAAAGCAGCAAAAGTTATTTTAAAATGCATATAAAATCAACAGCGCAATGTTCGGAATAATTGCAGTGTTGAACTCTTTGAATTAGCACATGGCATGCATAATGATTTTTGTGTTTCCTTTGTAAGAAACATGTCAATTTAGACTTATCCATACAGACCCATTCCCACGAGTGTGAGGGTTTAAAGAATGTGAAGAATTTCTCACATTGCAGTAATTTATCATTTTTATCTTTTAGGCTTTTAAGTGCTCTTATCTGAAACTAAACCAAACAGAGATATGTTCTAAGCTCATGGATCCTTTTAAACCTGGAGGGACTTCCACAATACGTGTGTGCTATTATACTGGTGAGGTCCAGATGTCCTCACTAGGTCCAGATGTCCTCACTAGGATAGCAACCCAGGGCCAATCATGACTAGTGACGACGTTTTGCCACTCCTCACATAAATAAATAGCTTTTTAAGGGTTAGGGTAAGGGGTTAGAAATCAACTGTGATCCAAATACAGTCCTCACAAGCATAGCAAAACAAGTGTGTGTGTGTGTGTGTGTGTGTGTGTGTAAAATTTGTGTATATAGAATATGGGAGGTGGAGATGGGAGGCCAACTGCTGTAGGTGCACTTTAAGTCAATCCAGAAGACAGTGCCTCTGGGCTCGGGGAGTCTTGTACTTTGACATGGTGAGGAGGGCATGCCAGTCCCAGTCAAGCCCATGGGATCAGCCAACGCATTATTAATCAGCTTCCTGCTATCTTGCCAGCGTTGCACACAGTACTTGCCTTTTGCTCCTCGACGCCATTAGGATGGTCTGTATGTCTGGGACCATGCTGCGATGTGGATGCCGTTCAGGCTGGATGCTCCCTCTCTGTTCCCCCTGCCGTCGACAGACCCACGCAGTGTTCATGCAGAGACACGCCCACAGCCCGACGATCGGCCAAGCTGGGCAGCACCCTCTCAGTCATTCTCCCGGAGCTCCAGACACTACAAGGCATCCCTGTTTCTTTGTACGGCGTCTGTGAAGAGTGTTTATATACACGGCACATAAATCAGCCATGTGTTAAGGCCAGTGTTGAACGGTAACACATATGTGAAAGATGCTCTGTGTTGTAATGGCAACACACGCACACGCGCACACACACATAGGGATCTGTGTAGACATCCGAGTAATGCAGGCCTAGTAATGCTTTGGAGTTCCAGTCCTTGTCTTTCAGCTGTACCAGAGAGGAAGAAAGCAAGAAGGAAGAAAGCCAGAACTCCCTCAGTGTGAAAATAAGCGTTAATCTTACCAAGTCAGGAGGTTTTGTATGAGGTGCAATGAATCAGTGAACTAGTGAACAACTTTGTAAAATACTTGTACACGTGTACAGTACTTCCCCTCTAATTGGCTAGAATGAGGCCACCTCGACCTGACCGTAGTCCACTTACTACACAATACAATGTATAATAGTACTGTCATGTAATAATGAAATATAATGTGTGTACAGCCAAAGATGAGTCAGATCTAATCGTCTGCTGTACCCATACTTCACACATGTTGCGTTCTTGCTGGGCTGTTCGGCCCTGAAGAGGGGCTGTGTCCCTGACTGATGGTTAGAACTGAGGACACCTCTGTCACCTCGCCTGATCACCCAGCCGTGCCTCCTGTTGCCCATCAACAACATGTCACCTACTTTACTCCCCCTCACCGTGCCTGGTTCCCACAAAGCCCCGGTGACACTGCCCAGCGGAAAGTTGCCCATTCCCAGGGTTCACAGCCAGCTCACCGTTTCACGGCCTGGAAATCCCCCTCCGCACAAAAGGATGCCAGTATAAAGGAGCAACCCCTGCAGGCGGGGGAGGTATTCAGGAGGTATTCGCAGGACAATATTGATACGGGAGCCACTTTTGTCCACAAATTCTTTGGGGAAATGATTCCAATTGTTGTGGCTGTATGGCTCTGTCTTCTATCCAACAGTGGCAGGTAGCTAGTGTAACCGTTTTTTTACCAGTTATTGATTCAAGAGAAGTGTAAATCCCCCCCCACACTTCTTTTTCATAGTCCTGTCTTTTACGCTGTATGAACTGCTATTTTTGGGGCAGTGTCAGTTTTTGGGAACTTCGCATGTGAAAATCTCACTTGTCAGCTGATGCATCTGCCCCCCCCGTATTGAAACAGCCCCGGTTTGGGCCTTGTCCTCAGGCAGGCACTGTTGTAGGCCTTCATTACAATAACCCAATTCAGCAGTGCTAGATAATTGCCCTGCCGACACTGACATCTTGCATGCAGGTCCAGAAGTAACTCCGTGTCTTGTCAATCTTCATCACACATTGTTTTTTACGGCCTAATAAAGGGACGTGACGATGCCACCGCTTGTCCCGATCACGTTCAACGCCGGACGCTTCTCAAGACATTATCCCAACAAATGGATGAGAGCGGGCCTACTGAACATCCATTCAGTGCAGGCCTGCTATAATACTGAACTGGTTTCAAAGGGATGTGAGTGGGCCTACTGAACATACATTCAGTGCAGGCCTGCTATAATACTGAACTGGTTTCAAAGGGATGTGAGCGGGCCTACTGAACATCCATTCAGTGCAGACCTGCTATAATACTGAACTGGTTTCAAAGGGATGTGAGTGGCCCTACTGAACATCCATTCAGTGCAGGCCTCCTATAATACTGAATTGGTTTCAAAGGGATGTGAGCGGGCCTACTGAACATCCATTCAGTGCAGGCCTCCTATAATACTGAACTGGTTTCAAATGGATGTGAGCGGGCCTACTGAACATCCATTCAGTGCAGGCCTGCTATAATACTGAACTGGTTTCAAAGGGATGTGAGAGTATTAGTTTTCCTGGGAGCGTCTTTTCCGACTGACATGGAGACTAGGCCGTGGGACCAGGCGTGTGCTGCATCGTCCCGGTGGTCTTTCTGGAACGTGGGTTTCTCATCCCTGCCTGTGTGTGTCCTCTGTATGAGCACTGTAATGAGGCTCTCCGCGGGACGTGGTTTGAATGCACATCAGACGGCGAGAGAAGGGCTGCGCTCTCAGCTCCATGTGCACTGATTCGCCTCTCCTACCGCATCATATTTCTGGCCGCTAGAATGAGGCCCTCCGGCAGGAACTGACAGGGACACAGACGTTGTCTGTATACGGTAGTAAAAACACTAGGGTTTTTTTGGTGGAGTTTTGCAGAGAGATCTTGTGGAGGGCCAAGCTTTAGGGACGAGCGGGGTTGTTTTACTGAGAATCCTTCAGTTTGATTCTCCCCTTTGTGTGGGTTTAGAGATATTTATTGTCTGCAAAGTTTTCGCATGAGACTCACCACACACCTGAACGTATGTGGACACACCTTCAGTTTCATGGATTCAGGTATTTCAGCCGCGCAGCGAAGCGGGCTCCGTAGACCAACATTCGCAGTAGAATGGCCAGTGCTGCAGAGCTCAGTGACTTTCAACGTGGCAACATCGTAGGATGCCTCCGTTCCAACCAGTAGTTTCATAAAATGTCTGCCCAGCTGGAGCAGCCCCAGTGGAAACGGAGCCACGACAGCTCAGCCACGAAGTGGTGGGCCGCACAAGCTCACAGAACGGCACTGACAAGGACTGAAGTGCGTGAAGTTGTTTGGCCTTGGTTGCAACAACTCACTACGGAATTCCAAACTGCCTCTGGAAGCAACGTCAGCACAATAACTGTTCGTTGGGAGCTTCATGGAATCCGTTTCACACTTCACCATCTGGCAGCCTGACTGATGAATCCGGGTTTAATGGATGCCAGTAGAACACTACCTGCTTGAAGGCATAGTGCCAGCTGTTTTTCAAGGGTCGGGATAGGCCCTTTAGTTCCAGTGACGGCAAATCTTAAGGCTACAGAATACAATAAAATTCTAGACTACTTTCTGTATCTGACTTTGTGGCAGTGGTTTTGGGAAAGCCCTTTCCTGTTTCAGCATGGCAATGCCACCTTGCACAAACCAAGATCAATACAGAAATGGTTTGTGGAGGATCTTGACGTGTCGCCGCAGAGCCGTCACCTCAACCCGATCACACACCTTTTGAACTGGAACCCTGGGAGCCAGGCCCAATCACACAACACCACTGCCTGACCTCACTAATGCTCTTGTGGCTGATTGTCAGCAAATCCCTGCAACCATGTTCCAACATCCAGTGGAAATCCTTCCAAGACAAGTGAAGGCTGTTATAGCAGTGAATGGGGGACCAACTCCATATTAATGGACAGCTATGATTTTGGAAGGAGATGTTTGATGAGCAGTTGTCCACAATATGGCCGTGTAGTGTATGAGTTCCTTGGCTGTATTTCTATATTTAATTTTATGTTATATATTGAACAAAAATAGTTAAATACAACACAAAGTGTTTGTCCCGTATTTCATGAGTTGAAATAAAACATCCCAGATATGTTTCATATGAACAAAAAGCTAATTTCTTCTTAGTTCAGTTGCGTAAAAACAACAGTTGTCAAGGATTGAAAATAGTTAGAAATATATATTAAAGATTTGCTGTGTTGGGACCATAAATGGTTGATGGAAGTAGATAAGAAAATGATGACTAATGAAAAGCTTCAACTGATAAATACTAACTAGGGGTCAAAGGTCAATTGCCCACTCAGAACAGTTCAACCTGACTTGCTGGGTTTGCCAGTTCAGAGCCAAGTCGGATAATAACTACAGTAGTACAATGGAGTACTTATAACAAGCTCTGCATATACAACGGTAATGGTGGGAGATTTGGGCTGTTCAGTGATTGCAATTAAACCTCTGGATGCACGCCATCGGACTCAAACATGACTGTTGAGAACAAAACACAGTTAGTTTAAACGATAACATTCCCAGATATTGCAATTAGGCTACTTTAGACTGGCGAATGTGAAAGTTAATAAATAAATATGTTTGATGTCTGAACTAGATAACTTGTTTTACTGTTTTCTTTTCCCTAGTCAACATGGAGGTAATTCTTTGATACTGAAGTAATGTACACATAATTAGTTTTTCATAAGAATCTTTTCCGAAATGAACAACCGATCAAATCAAATAACAAACTTTATTTATACACCACAAAGACATAATATGCATTTCAAAGTGCTAAATTATCAAATAGAGAATTAAAAAAAAATTATATTATAATTGTCAAAATTATCATCTTAGTGATGCTCTTCTGATAATACAGCACTTCAAAATCAAAATGCCAAAGCAACAATTCAATGTGGATTTTGTCCTAGTTGATTGTGTAAACGTTTGTACTAGAGCTTTTATTCAACATTTTTTGTAATACATTCTTGGAGAAAACAATAGTTATACATATAGGCTATATCTTCTGGTGTTTTTAGTTGATTTGAATAACTTCAGTTAATGTCTCTTTTGTTTTTCTAAGTTAGCCTTTACTGTCTTCTCAACAGGAGTGCTGAGCATATGCAAATGTTATTTTTTTCTGTCCTTTTGAATATAACTTCCTTTTCACTTTGTTTATGCATCTCAGGCCAAAATTTTAGGGGAATTCTGAATCTGTATGGCTATTTATAGAAGTTTGTGTTCTTGGGGGTGTGGGGGTGTTTTTGTCAGCATGTGTGCCGATTGTTGTTTTGTTATCGTGTGACATAGATGCCTGCCCATATAGTCTTATACTGTTAGACTCTACTAATCCTATATTGTCTGTTGGCCAGCTTGTGAATTGACAGAGCAAAACCAAGTCAGTTTGTCCATCTGCCTGTCCCTCAGTTTCAGCTTTGGTATGCATCCGGACACAGACTGGGCAGGCTAACAGAGAGCTGGTGTGCCTCTCAGTTCCCTTCTCTCTCTCTTTTTCTCTCGTTCTCTCTTTTTCTTTCTTTCTCTATCTCTCATTGCTCTCATTTTCTCTCTCTCTCTTTCTCTCGCTCTCTCCCTCTCTCTCTCTCTCTCTGTCTGTCTGTCTGTGGGGTCATGCAGATGCTGTGCTGGTGCCTTGTAATCAGATAGTCACAGATAGTTGTCTTTTGTCACAATTAGAACCAGAGCTCCGCAGCCCTGCCGAACAGCCTGCTACTGCATCATCTGCAGGTGCTTAGGGAAGAACCTCAACTGGGCATGCCTTGTCCACTCGGTCAAAGGCAGACGCGGAGGTTCTCCATATGGAGATATAAAGCCGCTGGAATCCCCTTTTGATACCGGGCAAGAAATATAGCATCCCCAGGATACAGGCAGGAAGCCTCAGTGAAGGAAGGTACTATTTTGGGTGAACAGTCCCATTGTCCATGGAGTGGAGATAGAGGGCTGGGGGTGGGAGGGAGTGATGTCCTCTCCCCTACCACATTCAGAGGGTCCCTCTGTCCCCATTTCTGCGACTGCCTCATAGCAGTCACACTCTGAGACATGTGCAGAGGAGAGGGGGGTTATATAACTGGCCTTCAATGACTGTTGGAGAGGGCTGCCTCCTCTTAAAGATGTAGTGTCGTGGCGCGCAACCGAACGTGGAGATCAAACGGCCAGTAACGGAGGGGAAGTGTTGATGTTAGGTTTTCGGAGAGCCTGGTCCTGACTGATTTTTTCGGAGAGCCTGGTCCTGACTGATTTTTTCGGAAAGCCTGGTCCTGACTGATTTTTTCGGAGAGCCTGGTCCTGTCATTGTCTTCCTTCTCACAATCATACTGTTCACAAAATAGGTCCTGCTGCCGAGGATGGGGTGTAGGGGTGGGGGGTGATGGATAGGAAAGGATGTACAGAGATATATACAGAGATTCAGGGTTGAAAATAATCTGAATCAGAGAGCTCAGGAAATGATGCAAAGTGCCCTGTTCTTTATTACTGGAAGTGGATTCATTACACATCACAGTGTGACCTCTTTAAAGTCATTTAGCTTGATGAATAGCGCTATCTCTGTTTATGAAGCCCTGTCGTTTAACCCTTTGCATACTTTTCTTACATTTGAACCTACAGACCCACAAGGTACCAGAATGCGTCTCAGGGAGGGCTACCTCTAGAGATTCTCTTTGATTGGATGATTTGCATCTGGAGAAATTCAGACAGCTGACTGAAACATTTTTAAGGATGTGTTTTGTGTCTCTCTTTTGGTTTTAGTGTATGGAGGTGTATAGCTTATTCATGTACAATATAACAAAGGTTAATTTAATGAAGTCATTGCAAACTGTTGTTATTTTCATGGTAATATTGTACTTTCTTTTTCGCCTTTCAACGTGTCCATGTTAGAGTCTACAGATGCCACAGGCAGACATGTGAGTTGTGACCTCACTAACACCACAAGGCCTCACACTACAACTGTGAGGGGAATTCTTCTATGTAACGGGAAATGTGCTCTCTTTTTAGTTTTACTGGTTCTGCAACTTTCATGGTTGTATCCTCTCAATAAAATGGCCCCCCACTTCTAAGTCTCTCTGAACCCTCTAGAGATGAAAAATAAGCAGAGCTAGTTTTAAGTTGCTCTACAAAGTATTAACTTCTTCACACAGCCAATGCTTCTCAAATGGGTGTAACATTGATTGGCACCGGAGACCATTAGATTGAAAACAACACATCAACCTGCAGTGAGCTTTCCTCTGGCCGCGTGTCCAGCCAGTACTCAGTGTAAGCAAACATTGTATTGACCATGAATGCTTAACACTGGAGTTTGTTCATGTGTTGTCTTCCCATCTGCAAGTAGAAAAGGGCCTAAGCACACCATAGGCCCCAACCTCGGCCCAGAGAACAGCCATGTGCTCCTATCAGCCCTTGTCCCCTGCTGTTTCCTCTGGTGTCTGGATTGTTCGCTTCAGTCTGTATCAACTGGCTGAGGTAACGACCTCACTGGCACTGGAGTACCCATGTCCAGCAACTATACAGTGTGATCTCATAGAGTTATGTCGTATTGTGCTGCAATGGCATGTGGGTAATGTGTCGCTTATCCGATGCCCAAGTCAATACATTTAATTCCGTTTGCCGGACCTTTTTGTTGTTATCCTGATGCTACTAGGAATTTGTCCACTTGATTATATAGGTCTACGACGTTATTTAACGCATTTATTTACTATTGTTTTTTTCACATTTATTAAACAGCACAATATTTTGTTGGTTATTTTTGAAAAATATCCTAGTGAGGATGAATGATGTAGAACACAGTAGATATATGCTGCTTTTTGTTTTGGTCGGGCTCGAGGGAAAATGTGTAAAAAAACAGGGGTTCTTGGGTGTCTGCCAGACCACATCACAGCAGACAACTTGACGGAAACGTTCACAGTTATTTCATTAAGGTCACCATGGACAAAGACATACAAGAACTTGATGAGCTAGCCAAACAAATGGAGCAGGTCATCAGGTAGAATTTATGCTTTCTTATTTTACATGTTTTACAAATGTGGCATTAAGGAAACATTACCTATCTTTCTTGCATCTAACCATAATAATTACTTAGTATGTAATGTAATGTCTGGTGTGGGGCGGAGACACTGCTGGTACTACTGGTCCGCACTAGCAGCGCCCCCTCCAGGTCCACGCGAAAATGTGTTGACTTATGCGTTCACGTATTTATACGTAGGTAGTATGGATTGGCATGCATATTGGACGCGGATCTTAAGAGATGGCACTGCCAGCAAACAACTTACACGGCTAGTGTCTATCAGTGGCAGACTTTAATCTAACACTGTTGTCATATAAAATGTTGGCACTTGCCCTTTGATAAGAGTAGCATTCTGGTATCAACTCATGGTATAAAAATATGTATCTTTATGAATGTTTGTATATGCAGTGCACTCCATCAATATCTTTACAACAATGCACGTTTTGTTATTTTGGCTTTGTACTCCACTGGATAGAAAAGGAAACGTTGACAAAAGTACAGACTGTCAGCTTTACTGTGTGGGTATTGACACTGATAAACTGTGAAGCATGTAGGAATTACACACCTTTTTCAAACACACCTGCTTAATAAGACACAACTGTGAAGCCAACTGTCAAAATACTTTTTGTACAAAATGTGCTCTTATTTCAAACTGGTTCATCCGATGTATGAAAATGCACTGAAATTAAAGCTGAGAGTCTGTACTTTAATCCCATCATAAATGTATCATTTCAGATCCAAAGTACAGTCTTGTAGTTGACTGAACTTTAAACGTATATGTCTTGCTGTTACATATATTTAATATTTTCAAACAGTTTAGTTACTGAGCAGACACTCTAATCCAGAGCGATTTACATCTGCTGCCCTGCAGGTACATGGAGATGAACAGAGATTGAGTGCAGGCTAGTGCAGTCATGTAATTACACATGTTTATAACACACAGGAGGTGGGTCTATGTCAAGTCAGTGACTGGAACTATACCGACATACAGCAGAAGCATTGCAGTGATCTTACTCTGAGGTAAAAAGGTGCTGCCGGGTGGAGGTGGCTTGTTTATGCGTTTGGACAAGGACGAGGGCCGCAAATGACTAAGTGTTCCTGAGGGAAACGCAAACAGTTGTCTGACATTTCGGAGACAATTTCAGCGTGTTGTTGGTGAGGGAGTGTTCCAGCTTAGGGGGACTGGCCAGAGCTGGCAGCCAAGGGAGAGCGGTGGCGTGTGGTTGGATGGTATCCTTGGGAAAGTTTGCAGCTCTGCTCACACTATCTGGATCTCAGCTGGGGACAAATACCACATGGAAATGAGAGGAAGCCCGCTGGAGTGAAGAGGGCCACGTGCTGGAATGTTTCACTTCAAATGGAAAATGTTCACAGCTGTTAGGCTCTTTCTGTCTCCCCCTGGTCCGGCTTTCGATGAAGTCTTTCGTCAGACTAGAGCAAATTGTCCTGTGCCGCTGTAGATCCTCCATAGCGTTATACAGGAAGCTTTTACCTACCTACCGACAACAACCCGACAACAACCGTCCCTGGTCCTCTGGCCCAGCAGGCCATTCGCCCACCTCGTCTGAAGTCTGAGTGCTCTGGTTTGGCCGGAGTTCTAATGAGCTTACCGAGCATTTGCCGACATAGTCGGAGGTTGCAAATGAGAACGCTAATGAGCCTGTGGGTTGGTAGGGTTCTGAATCACTGAGAGAAATCTCACTCTGGGAATTCTACGTCTGCAGTACAACCTTCCTGTCTGCAGATCAAGCACCCAGTCACCCAGTGAACCAGTCACCCAGTGAACCAGTCACCCAGTGAACCAGTCACCCAGGGGTTCTCTCTGGGACTCTGACCAGTCTGAAAAGCGGCTGTGTTTGAAGCTCCCAATGAACAGGCGGGTCCGACTGTGCACGTTATCCCAGCCCATCTCTTCAGGCTTGGGCTGGGCCAAGTTCTCCTGAGGACTTCTGATGGAAGCGCAGCATCATTAAGTTTTAGGCAGAGCTCAGTAAGATCCACCAAACTGCGTCTACGGACCATATTAATTAAACAACCTTGAATATAGTCATGATCATATTAAGTCCTTCTCTTTTCCAAAACGCACAGTTTGGTCAGTTGTTGAATTTTTCATAGTGGTTAACTTCTGTTGTCTAGCTGTTTTTAACGGCAACCTGAAGGGGGGTGCCAATGCTGGTCTGTTCTTCGGTATATACATGTGCTTTTGATTATTCATTGGCTACACTGTGTCTGGTCACGGTCATTCCTGCAGTAGAACAATGTAAGGCCTAGTAAACTGGTCATCACTTCAGAGACCTGAATCGGGAGAGAAACACCTTCAGGCTTTGCACTGGTTGTGCGCGCGCGTGTGCGAGAAACAAGTTGTTACTGAACTACTTCCCTGTCTTTTCCTCGCTCCTGATGACACCATCCCCTTGGAATTCACTGCTTGGTGCAGACAAAAAGAGGCGAGAGACAACCTACCACAGCCAGGGACTTTAGATCTGTGTTCTGCCACTGCTAACCAGGACCAGTTGGGGTCTTGTTTCGGCAGCCTCTTTCTTCATCCCCTGTTCCTTCCCTTGTTTCACTTATTTTATTCACCCCCTTTCCTGTCTGGGTTATAGCAATTTTACATTATTTTGCTTGAAATCAGTTCCCCGTGGGCTGACGATGGGGGAAGCTGTGTGTGTTGCTGAGATGTGGGGGGTGTACAGGGTCCCCTGGAGGCCTGTGAAGGGGTTCAGCCTCCCTCCACACAGAAATCTTGCTCTCACAGATTGATGAGGGAGGTGTTGCCTCTGCTCATTCATCCATCACATACTTTATTTAGGTTTTAGAGGAAAGGAAAAATGGAAAAGTAAAAAAAGAAAAAGAAAATAAATCTTCCAAAAAATATCAGTGGAGGGTTGCCCCCGGCCCCCAGCTGCACTCATCCCTTGCCCCCCCTCCCTTTTGAGCAAATGCAGGAAAAGAAGACTTACCCTTGTGACCCCAGCCATTCACCAGTCCCAGTGCTGATAACAAAAGACAGATAAAGCAGATTTAGTGCAGATTATCGAGCAGGTCCCTGATTTCCACCAGCCTCACCCCGTATCCTGGCTGTGTGAGCTGGGTGGACGGCCGTTTCCCTCCTTCTGACTCCCCTGTGTGGGGCAGGAGAAGCAGGGACCCGGGACACCAGCACATTGTGGGTGGCGGTCTTTTGTCTGTGGGTCTCTCCTCCCTGACGGCAGGACCAGATGAGTTGCTGCTCCGGGTGTTGACGGGGAACAATGCCGGCTATGCCAGCCCTGCAGGTCGCAGTGTCTGGGCCCGTGGGGACAGGGGCCCGGGCCTGTCAGAGCTCAGACGTGATGTGGACCCAATCCCCGATCCTGGGGAGTTTCCGTTCTCAAGGTTTTCTCTCCAGTCTTTATTCACCACGCCTGATTCTAATAATTAGATGGGTGAAAAGCCAAATGAGATCAGTAACAACCATGGTAGGAGAGAAAACCCACAGGGGAGTTGATCTTTAGGAACAAGGTTAGGTGGCCCTGGTCTACGCCCATCAGACCTGACAAATTCCATGTGTTTTTAATATTGGCTCGAGTGGAAGACACACCATTCCTTAAACAAATGCAAAAACGTCTCGTGTTTTTTCCTCCTAATGTGGCTGAGAACAGGGATTACGGAGTTAAGTCTGGGTGCACTAACTGATGGAGCTTTTTGTAAACATATTATCAGGACATAAAAATGGTTCACATTTTGGGCTGAACATCTGGCCCAGTGCATGTTATTACAAGCAAATAGTTAATTTCTCTGGCTTACGCACTAGGCTTTGTCTGATGTGCATGTAGGAAAGTTGGAGAAGACGGAGGGGGACTATCAAATAAAGAAGTCACTGTTTCCTATTATTCTGTGTTTCATGTGTGGTGCAACAAGGCATCATGGGAAGAATGAGTAAAAATAATAAAAACAGAAAAATAATAAATTTAGTAAGGACAATTATGCCAAAATGTCATACTTGGTTCTCTCATTATACGATTAAAGAGTATAATGCAGCTCCCTGACAAATGAGCCAGTGCTGTTTATGATTCAGAACAAACTGTTATTGACTGGCTTTGGAATACGCTTGCCTTGCTTTTTAACTGTTTATGAAGGAATCCATGGAGAGGGACACTAAATCACGTTACTGCAACTCCTTTCCCCGCCTGTTTTTAACTACAAGGGAGATGGGCTCTAAAGAGCTTCCAAACATAAACATCATCCATTTGCAAATTGAAGACAGATTAGAAATGGTTTTCTTTTATGCAAATCGCAAAATATTGTGTTCTAAAATCGGAATTTGTAAACATTGGTTTGATCTATCTGTTTTGGAGGAAGCTAAGCTGGCCCAGACTATGGCAGTGGCTGATGGCAATGTTTTATGTTAGCCCCAGTTTGAAATTACTTGAATTCCCAATTGTTCTCAGTTTTGACTCGTTTTTAGGAATTTGGGAGCTTCCCTCCTTGGCCACCCTCCTACAGCCCACGTCTGCTGTGTCTTGACAACACAGCATCAATTCCTATTATTAACACTGCATCAATTCCTATTATAAACACTGCATCAAGTCCTGTTATCAACACTGCATCAATTCCTATTATCTACACTGCATCAATTCCTATTATAAACACTGCATCAATTCCTATTATCAACACTGCATCAATTCCTATGATCTACACTGCATGAATTCCTATTATCTACACTGCATCAATTCCTATTATCTACACTGCATCAATTCCTATTATCAACTCTGTCATCAATTCCTATTATCAACACCGTCATCAATTCCTGTTATCTACACAGCATCAATTCCTATTTACAACTCTGTCATCAATTCCTATTTTCAATTCTGTCATCAATTCCTATTATTTACACTGCATCAATTCCTATTATCAACTCTGTCATCAATTTCTATCCTTAACTCTGTCATCAACTCCTGTCCTCAACTCCTGTCCTCAACTCCTGTTATGAACTCCCGTTAAGTTCGGTCACCACCTGCTATCATCAGCTCTATCATCACCTTTTGACATCAACTTCTATCATCATTCCTTTTCATCAGCCTCATCATCAACACCTGTTGTCAACCCGTTTATTCAAGCCTGTCAACATCCTCTGTCTGTCATTAACTTCCGTTATCAACTCCTGTCATGAGCTGCTGTCATCTATCCTTTCATCATCTTGTCATCATCCTCTGTCATCAACTCCTGTCATTAACCTCTGTTATCCAGCCGTTGTCATCTTCGTTAAATCAACCCCTGTAATGAACTCCTGATCGTCAACCCTATCATCAATCCTGTCAGCTCACTTCATTAACTTATGTAATTAACCCTGTCGTCCACCTGTTGAATCTCTCTTTTTTCTTCATCTCCTTGTGCACTTGTACTTCTAGTTCATCAGACAAACCAACCTTGTCAAGCGGCCAAATCATCATGACACTAATTTAGCGTGCTCAGCAGCAGGCTGTCATGTGGGCCAAGGACAGAGCGATCCAAACAGAGAAAGGAACCTCAATCGAAAGGTGGAAAAAGAGAGAAATAAAGAGCGTTAAAAATGAGAGCATCAGTGATAGTGAGTAAAAGAGAGGGGAGAGAGGGAGGTTGATAGAGTGACTGGTAGAGAGCACGAGCGAAAGAGTGATAGAAAGGCAATAGGACAGAGACAGCGATAGAAGATAACAAGGAGAAAAAACTATCCATTAGGGCTTCTGCACCTATGAAGGGTTGTAGCAGAGCGTGAGGATTGTTTAGACAAACACTAAAAGCATTGCCACTAAGCAGATTGTTTTAATACACTATATGGGAGCTAGCACGCCCGGCAGAGCCTAGCTATGCGGATTAGACGTGGTCAGTGGGGTTGACTCTGACTGGGGCTGATGGACCACACGCCCACAGACGTGCGAGTTAGCGTCAGGACACTTTTCCTATTCCGTTATCAAGTGGTCTGAGTCTCTTGTTTACAATTAGATTAAGTTCACCAGGGCATGAATTGAGGAGAACAATTCTCCTTAATGCTTCAGTATTAACGTGAGTTATTGCGTTCGGATGTTATGCACCATAGAAGCCTCGTTGGGATAATGATCCCTTGTCATTTGTATGATCCTGTTAAGTGCTGACCACTGTTTTGCTACGCTTGTATTGGTTATTCTGAGAACATGACACTCCAGCAAAGAGGGGGAAGAGTTTGTTTCAATGCTGCAGGCTGTTTCGTTGACATCGATGTCAAAACTTTTCTAGGATTTGGTCCAAGTTCTGTAAAGTGGTAGCTAGAACTCTAATGCTCTGCTCTTTCAAGCTTAAATGTGTAAGTTAAGATATTGTCGCTGGATATAACACAGGTTATATTTTCAAAATTTTGCCTCTTAATGAATTACAGTATAGAGAATTTAATTTTACCATTCTTTGACATTGGCTGAGCTTGGCCAGTGGGCTATGTTGGTCCAACCCTAATGATCATTGTTGGATCAATGGATATTACTTACTGGAGTATGTTCATAGATCTGAGCATGACAGACATTTTTCCAGAGGTTTCTCAGCCTAGACCTGACCTCACTAAGCACCCAGTAAAAAATGGCTGACTTATTGTTTTCATCAAAACCCGAAAGGTCATTTTTTAGCTAGCTGTCGTACGCTGTGTACTGGGGCTCTGTCTATCTGTGTCTACAATTGTCCAGCTGCTCCTCGCTTCGCCAGGCCTTCTCTGGCTCCATTTTCTACCACGCGCTCGTCCTTCTGTCCTCACGCAGAATGCCTTCCTGCTGTGTATGCACGGCCGCTGAGCTGGTCTTGGTTTGTGTCGGCTGGCCTGACCTTTGTCTGTGTGGGATGTTGTCACTTTGAACATCCTCCCATGATTTATCGGACTGAAATGAACGGAGGTCAAGGCAGCCACTCAGTTCTCACCAGAGAAGAAAAACGTTAACTAGGCAAAGTATTTCAGTTCACTTTCACAGAAGCAGCAGTCAAGAGTAGAGACCAACTGCTGATGGAGTTGGTGAGGTCACACTCATTGCTAATAAAAGGGAGCATTGAAATGAATGCGTTGGTCCAAAACAACCCTCTGCGCCATCTGTAAAAAGGCCCATGTCTCTTATTTTCTATATGTTTTGCGTTCAGAAGTATTTCAAGGCAAAACGTTTGCAAATGTAATTACAGATCCTTAGAAAGTGAACCCTTGTGACGCAATTTTTGCGTCACATTTAATAAGTTGAACAAATTATTTTCTCACTTTTGGTTGTGATACTGTGCTACACAAAAAAGCAGATTTGACTTTGATATTGTATGTCATTATTGGTTATATTTTATAGAAATCTGGAAACACTGTTAGTTGTATTACTTTGTATTTTACATGTATAGACATTTACACTGAACAAAAATATAAATGGACTCATTCAAATATGTCAAAGAGTTTGCCAGGTGAATGGATTAGCAAAGGACCAATGCTCGCTAACAGAGATGTAAGAAAATGTATGGACAAAATAAAAACAAATAAATATGCTATTTGTGTGTATTGCACATTTTTAGGAACTTTAATTTCAGCTCTTGAAACACTACTTTATATTTTGTTCAGTATAATTACTCAAATAACTAATATTACCCTCAACATCTGTGACTGTTTATCTGTATTTACCAGGTTATAAATAGATATATAATAGTTTTCATTGTAACTATTCCTAATGGAAAAACAGATCTTTGAAATTATCTTTTCAGAAATAGTAACGTTGTGACCATAGATAAATCCATTGGAGGATATGTATAGCCTATGACATTGAAAGCCTTGCCAGTCTTAATGATTCAGGAAGTGCCCTTGGGTACAGGAAGGGGCGGTGTACTCCATCTCTCATTCTAATCCATAAGAACCTTAAAATATCGTGATCATGAGGATGTCCCCTACCTGGGGCTCAAGACAGCTGTGTCCAGCCCATGTGTGCTGTACTGTCAGAAACGTTGTCTCTCGTTCAGCACAGTACCTGGCATATTGGATTGCTTATTGTTAGTACACTGTGAGTTCCAGTAGTGTTTTGACACAGACATGTTTTTATTTTATTTTTTGGGGTTGTTTTCCAGCACTTTTTTCCTGAGTCTTTGTCTTCAGCATGTGAAAGGCATGACAAAGCGTAATGCTATGAGTTTACAGGCACTGGGTTGTACCTGGGCAGGCAAGATGTTTCCGTACACTTCAGGATTCATCCCGCTGCTGCCGTCACCAGTCACACCATTAATGAAGACAAGTGAGACAGTTCATACATGCCAAAGCCATAAAATCACCTCCACCATGTTTCACAGATGAGGTGGTATACTTTAGATCATGGGCAGTTCCTTTTTTCCCTTCTCACTTTCCTCTTTCCTTCACTCTGGTACAGGTTAATCTGTATCTGATCTGTCCATAAAACTTTGCTCCTGAACTCTACAAGTTCTTTTTGGTATTTTTTGGCAAACTGCAAATTGGTCTTTTTAGGCATGTTCACACTGCACCTTAGCCCAGGGCTAAGAGCCTTCTAAGCCCAGGGCTAAGCAAGTGTTCCCCCTTGCATATTTTGAAGTGGGTTAGCACCACCCTTAGCCTAGGGCTAGCTGGTCATTCTCTTGAGAAGGCTTAGCTCCATCTTTTCAGGGGTAGACCCAGAAACACAGTGACAAAATAACCAGTGTGAAACAGGGTCAAGAATGAAACCATAGAACATTTATTTTCCAATCACAAAACCTGCCCTTTCACTTAATTTACATACGCTCTTGACACGCACCGTTACCCACAGCTACAATGTATTTCTGTTTTGGTCCTTTCACTCTGCAAGCTTTTGTTGTTTTATTTTACCTGCTACATCTTAGCGAAGTAGTTATTGCAGCTTGCTTTGGATGTAAATCTAGCAAATATGTTGAAAGAATGAAGGTTGGCTTAGGTTTTTCTCTTTCTTTGCATAGTTTTAACAAAGTTGTCAAAGCAAATACCGACAGGTTGGGCATCGTGATCAACCGATGTCATGAAGTCATTAATTGAATCGTGGTAGCACAGCATTGATCGCGTGTCAGTGATGTACTGTAACATTATTTGCATGCCAGAGAGAACTTAACATTTGTAGCTTATCATAGAATGTAAAATGGTATTGTGTCATATTTGTCCGTTAGCCCAGGGCTTAGGAATAAGTATGAATCCTTAACCTAGGGTTAAACCTTAGCTCAGGATTAACAACAGCTTAGCTTAGCCTGCGTGAACACAGGCTCAGCTAACACAGGGCCAGTCTTAGCCTGGGGCTAAGATTGCCCAGGGCTTAGAACTATGCATTGTGAAAAGGCCTTTTGTTTTATTGCAGCTTACTAGTGGTTTGTGTCTTATGAAGTACTGTCTGAGGTTTTGCTGTTCTACTCTTGTTCTTTTAGTAGTCTTTGACACATCTATGCGTAGCTCCTGAAGAGTGTTCCTGATCTGTAGTACTGTTCTCAGGTTTTGTTCTTTACCTCTGAAAAGAATCTTTGGTCATCCATTATAGTGGTCTTTCTTGGAACAGGTTGTTCGCCATTTCTGAGCTCACCAGTGCTTTCTTTCTTCTTGTTAATGTAGGATTGTTTTGGCAATTAATCAATTGATTCTGATTGCTTCATCATGATGTAAGACCCCGGCAACAGACTCCAAATGCAAAACCTAAAATCAAAACTAGACTAGCCCTCTTATGCATGCATAAATTATACAACCAAACATACCTGTCTAATAAGAAACAGCTGTGAAGGCAATTGTCCAAATACGTTTAGTACCCTAAAAATGAGGGACTGTATATACAACATGCTGGAATATAGAACCCTACCTCCCCAAACATGAATGTGTCACGGTACAGATACTTTCAGAGTTCACTGTAGATTAGTCTAGATGAGCATTTCCCAAAGTTGATGTCACCTGAATCGACATTGTTGCAACATATATATATATATATATATATATATATTTACATAGAACTGGAGTTATGTGTGTTTCTTCCTACAAATGTGGTGCTAACCCTTTTTAACGGTTTAAGCTACAAAATACAGACACTTTTTTTTTTACTTTTTGTTAATTATTGAAACCCCTTAAACTCCCCTACCTATTTTGTATTGTCCAAGTGTCACAATTTGAGAAGATTGCAGGACACAGGCACAGAGGTGGTGGAACAAACGGGTATTTATTTCCAAAAGTTTGACATGACGACCGTAACATGCGATAATGACTTACAAAACACACTAGGGCAGGAGGAACCTAAATAGGGACATAACGAGGGGGCAAACAAGACACAGGTGAAAGCGATTACACTAACAAGACTAAATTGAACACAGAAACAGGCAAACTAGAACTAAAACACACAGAACATAGAAATGTAACGACCGGCATGGCACAGGCTGTGGCCGGCCGTTACACCAATTCACAAATATTTACCCTGTCCAAATGATTTGTCTTGACACAACAACTCAACAGCGGGTGTAAGAGAAACAAAGATGAAAACTTTCTTCCTCTGATGCGCATGCCACCAAACCATTCTGCTCCCTGCCACACTGCACGCTCAACAAATACATTTTTGCTGGCACACAAACGCTAAAGGTGAACGCATTCCCCCGGCCAACAACCACGACCAACATTGCAGGCACCCAACCTACCCAAAGAACTCAGTAGATCATGGCGGGACAAGATGACATGGTCCAATATTCACTCGTCCACCCTCGGCAGGCCTGAGTTCATTCAGAGGTAGCTGGGCCCCCTGCGCTCTCAGTATGCTTCAACTACTTGTTCGCAATGATGCAGCTGTACTGAGAAGCAGTGACTAAGACCACAGCAACCAATCTGGTCCGCTTATGACACAATTTCTGATAGGTTTCAGGAACATATGTGTCATCTTTTTCCTTTAGAACCCCTTGGAACTAAGGACAGGTTATAAGATCAGGGAGAAAGAACACCATCGATGATAACCTTATTTTCTATCCAGAAGATGATAAACATCTAGCCTACTGCAGATGCCTTTCAAACCTTGGGCTTCTTAATTCATAGGAAATATTATTCAATATCAGTCACTTTTTTGACAAACTATCCTAACTTTGATTAAGACAGTTAACATTAGTCGTTGAATGATTTTTTTTTACATTGCTGCATCTCCTTTTGTAGATGATATTAAAGCTACCTTTATAGAAATAATGTTGTAAAGAAGTTCAGTTTGATCACTTCTCTCTGAAATTGTTTTGAAATGACTTTTTTTGTCGTTGTAAATATCTGCAGCCCTTTTTCTAAATTTATTTTTCATGTTCTTATCTTGCAGAGATTATTAAGTAAGGGTGGCTGCCGAAATACCAAACCTATTCCAAATCAAGGTGCCACAGTCTCTTTAAAGAAAGTAGAGCATGAAAGCTGTGAAATGGAGGAGATGGTATGCCTTCATCCTTATGGCCATGGCCAGGCCAGGTCTTCCAACACATGGGGTCATTCTGAGGCTGGTGCCTTGACTGAGGGTACAACCAAAAAGCTGAGACGAAAAGCCTGGAAATCCCGAATTTTCATCACCAGCTCTGGATCACCATTTTGAACAGGATCCCATCTGTGAACAGCAGCTCTAAGTAGGTACCACGATTTCTACTTATGTACGCCCGTTTTGACAGCCAGTTGTCCATATGCTTCACCTTGTCTAAACGGTGGATATGTGTGTTGGCTCCATCAAGGTGGGCGTTATAGTCAGGCTATCTTTCCTGTTTCCCCTCTGGTCTCTGTGTCTGGGCCCACAGGGGCTCTTTGGGCTTTTGGACTTTGCAGCCACGGGAGGAAATGAGTTTTTCCATGCTCCTGTGTGTCAGGACATTTATCAACCAGATCGCCAGAAAGAGAGGGAGAGAAACAGAAAGCAAGAACAAGAGAGAAAAAAGCTGCCTGGTTGTGGGATCTGTCACCAGAGTCTCAACCTACGCTCTATACACCACTGAACCTTTTCTTCTCTGCCACTGAATTTGGAGCTTTCTGTTTTGACTGTTTTACTTCCTGTAATTGTCATCTTTGACATCACACTGTTAGCAACCTCCCCTGTGTTAAAAAACTTAAACAATAAGATGAAGGTGAAGTAGGGTAAATAGGGATAACAGGTCCACTATCTGAGATGTGATTGCGTGTTTTCCTTGTTCAAAACAAATCAAGTTACTTATTCATAGTCACAGACTGTTTCATCTAATGCTAAAAACAGTGTTAATCCAGTCTGATGTGGAGAGTAGACAGAACTTACTCCATTGTTTCTTGGCCAGAAATTCTATTTCAGTTGTGAAGATATTTCTTCAGTTTATTGATATGGAAATATTGAACTTCTTCAGCTCTTTAGTAAATTGTAGCAATAATGCTGAACAAGGGATCTCGATCTGTAGTGTTACTAGGGTGATAGGAAGACTATGCCTCATCAGCCATAATGACTGCATTCCAAATGGAGACTGTGTACTGTATACTGCCTGACCAATAGAGTCCAAAGGAAAGATCCAATATGGGATAGTAGTTGGCCTTTATTTACAATGTTGCAGATACATTTTCAGACACTGGTCCTGAGGGAAGCCTCAGCAGCTGACTGGTTACTGGTGGCAGTGCACCAGTTTTTTGGGCATTGATTGTATTGTTTTTTAGCTATGGTTTCAGAGGTGAAGGGTGGATACACCGAGGTGAAGGGTGGATGAGGCCGAAGTGAAGGGTGGATGAAGCCGAAGTGAAGGGTGGATGAGGCTGAAGTGAAGGGTGGATATACCGAGGTGAAGGGTGGATGAGGCCGAAGTGAAGGGTGGATGAGGCTGAAGTGAAGGGTGGATACACTGAGGTGAAGGGTGGATACACCGAGGTGAAGGGTGGATGAGGCCGGAGTGAAGGGTGGATACACCGAGGTGAAGGGTGGATGAGGCCGGAGTGAAGGGTGGATACACCAAGGTGAAAGGTGGATACACCGAGGTGAAGGGTGGGTGAGGCCGGAGTGAAGGGTGGATACATTGAGGTGAAGGGTGGATACACCGAGGTGAAGGGTGGATGAGGCCGGAGTGAAGGGTGGATACACTGAGGTGAAGAGTGGATGAGGCCGGAGTGAAGGGTGGATACACTGAGGTGAAGGGTGGATACACCGAGGTGAAGGGTGGATGAGGCCGAAGTGAAGGGTGGATGAGGCTGAAGTGAAGGGTGGATACACCGAGGTGAAGGGTGGATGAGGCCGAAGTGAAGGGTGGAGACGGGATTTGAGAGTCGCGTCTGTGCAGGGAACCAGGAGAGTTACCACTGGACAATGTAAATTATTTCACTTGAGAAATACTTGCCTGACTACCAATCATCTGTCTGGCCAAATGCTGTTTAAGATGGCAATTCCAAACTAAATGCGTGTAACGATTGATAGAGCAGTTAATACAGAGTGACATAAAATAATAAGTGAATCCCTCTAAATACAGTTATTGTCATTTATCTTACCAATAATTCTAATTAATTAGTGGCAAGTTTGTTGTTACGGTGACCAACATATTGCCCAAATTGAACCAGGCTCCTGAGACCCAAATCTCATTTGACCAACTGAAAAACACTTAAAAAAAATGCAGAATGTAAACGAAACCCAACGATGCCGGAGCAGAAGCTACTCAGGTTAAGGCATAGGACTATGTGGTGGAGCAGTGTGCCCTCTAAAGCTTCACACATGTCACACATGGAACGAGATCCTTGTTCATTTTACTTTTAAGCCCAACTGGGCCTTGATGCAGTTTCTGGTGAATGTTCTTTGATGCTGATGACAGTCATGCAATAAGCCATTCCGTTCCTAACCCATGAGCACTCAATGTTGTGTCTACACTTTCCCTTGTCCCTGGTGGGAGTGGGGGTGGGGGGGGCAAACAGGACATTTAAATGACTTGGTCCCTCGTCATAGTGAAACTCCTTTCCTTTCCCTGGAACCTGGGTGGGAACAATGACCAATATGGTCCACATTATCGCAGGGTGACACAGGGGTCACTTTTTGCTGCCGGAGCGCAGGGCCTGAAATAGTTTGTGCCTCTGAAGTGGACAAAGCAGCGCTAGCTGTAGCGGGATCTGTTCTTGTTGTGATTACCTGGCTCCAAAGCAAGGCTAGCCATTCCCCTGGACTTCTGGAAATGACCTCTGCCAAGGGGCCGTGATTAGCACAACCTCGGCCCGCCCCGGCCCATTCCTGGGTCAACACCCAGGGCCATAAGAGGAATTCCACAATCATCAGCCAGACAGGACAATTATAACTAGCAGCGGTTTTTGTTGGATTATTCCCCCTCACTGTAGGAGACCAGACACATGCCGCTATTGAATGGTATGACTAGGTACAGCAGTAACAGTGCTGTCTGTGATGTCTGTAAATTGAATGGTATGACTAGGTACAGCAGTAACAGTGCTGTCTGTGATGTCTGTAAATTGAATGGTATGACTAGGTACAGCAGTAACAGTGCTGTCTGTGATGTCTGTAATTGAATGGTATGACTAGGTACAGCAGTAACAGTGCTGTCTGTGATGTCTGTAATTGAATGGTATGACTAGGTACAGCAGTAACAGTGCTGTCTGTGATGTCTGTAATTGAATGGTATGACTAGGTACAGCAGTAACAGTGCTGT
>JACXGI010007003.1:0-13351 GCA_016801175.1 Esox masquinongy
TATATATATATATATATATATATATATATATATATATATATATATATATATATATATATATATAGTATACTGCATATGCTGTGTATAAAATGTAAAAAATTCACAACACTTGGAGAAGTGTTTGTTGAGATCCACATCAAAACAACGTAATCTTCACAATCTCCTTATCTGTCTGTGTGCAGAGAGAGGCCCTGCACGCTGCCCAATGAAAAAGCCCCTCTGGAAACTACGCATCATGCTCAGACGGCCCTGTTCAGGAACCTAGTTAGACAGCCAGGCAACCACAGTAGGACCCCTGCTCAAAGCACAGGAAGCAGTGCAGCGTTAACCGTCTGCTCTGCTTGACAATACTCATAGCTGAACTAGTACAGCAGTATAAAGGGTAGGTGCAATCAACAGAATGTAATACTGCACATTGGCAGTATATGATAGTACTTGTGTTAAGTATAGGAAATATTCTAGGCAGGCCTTGCACTGTCTCTGGTACAGTGAGAGATCATCCTGACTAAGAAAAAAGGTATCAGAGTGTATCTACAACACTCATGCAGTCTGTTTATCTATGACAGATAGTGATGGGAGTTTCCAGAGCTCCAAGGAAGTCAGACGTATCCCCATACCCCTATTAGCACTGTCTGGTTTTTTTTCTCTATCTTCATCTATCCTTTTGTTTTTCTCTACGTTCTGTCTGTTTCTTCTAAATAAAGGACCGTGAAAGCCAGACACAGGAAGCTACACTAAGCTTACTCTAAGCTCATACACACCTGCAGTGATGGCTCCTTCAGTTCTGATGAAATCAACAGTTTCTTCTTGGAAGTTTGCTGACCTTTGTTTTATTTTCATTTTTTTGACACAACCACCATGATATGTGCTTAGGAATATGTTTTAACTTTGAAGGATAGGATCAAATTAAGAAATTAAACTTGTTTAGGAAAGATAGTGATGCTGTGACCATTATTAAATCTTAGAGGCAACTCGCTTTAGTTAAATAATAGTAAGTAAGCCTTGTCCAAGCCAGAACGGCCCCGAGGCCAGAAGCCTTTCTCCTATTTCTGTAGTGTGACATCAGGTTGGGCTTATACGGAGTCACAATATCACCTAATGATGAAATACACTTCTGAGTGCTGTTACAAAACTTCCTAATCTTAGAGTTTTAGTTACTATTCTAAGGTCCAAATGTGTGTCATTCAACTCTTTCCTGGAACAGGAAAGATAAAAATAATAAAGGTATTGTGTTTCTAATGACCATACTTCAGATTGCATGCGAAGTGGACCCAAATTTAGGGAAAATTCCCAGCTCCACATTGTGTTTAGCAGAAGAAACCAAACACAACTAAGCGAACCCTGTATTGTGAGCGATTAACTTTCATGAGTGAATTTTCACATGGGGATAATATGCATAGAAAAATACTAATCTTCTCTGGTTAACCTAAGTTACTAGAGCAAGGGACAGAATTCCCCTTTCATGTGAAACCACTGTGAGATGTGCTGACAGTTGAAGAGTTACTTTGTGTGCTGAGAGCATTTCAGTCAGTGACATGACTGCCTCTGAGACTGTTTAAGACGTCTTCGGAGGATTACTGGTTGGAGCCTTGTGCACGACGTTGGACTGTGGAAAAGACAATGCAGTTATGTTGGTTCCTTACACACATGCATGGGTAACTAGTGAGAAATGGCAAGCCAGTGGCATTTCAATCGGTGACATCACTGTCCTTTGACACCGCCGGCAGCAGAGTAACGCCTAGGAGTAGATCCCCCGCATTTTTCGTGGGGCCTGTCGGGGCAAGATAGTTTTCATCCAATTTATATAAGGATGTTAACTTCCAAAGTCTTCCCGTTTCCCCTGAAAGCCTGAACGTTCACCTGCTGGACATGTCACTGGGGACACTCTTCCTGAGAACTTAAAGTAGTCGATTCCCTTGCTTTGGGAGGCTGTGGGAGGATGTGAACAGAAGACATCTGGTTTAAACCCAGTTTAGAGCAGCGGGGGAGCAATACTGCATCATTTCTCAAGCTTATCTTGTCAACCGAAGTTTTTCCAAACTTCCCAAAAGTAGTAGTCAGACCAGTTTTGCTTTGTGGCAATGCCAAACTCTCTGAAAGTGGTTGTTTGACTGGCTTTGACTTGTAACTGTGCCAAAATTTCTTGACAATATTGGTTAAACCAGGTGTGGTCTGTGGCCTTGTCATGTCAGTTGTGACAAGCATTTGTGTGTGTGGATACAAATGCATGTTTTAAGTTCACAGATCAAGGAAAAAAATACATTTCCGGTTTGGAAGTCATGTTTAGGGTCAAACGTACAATTGGGTTAGTGTTACAAATGGGGTTACATTTAGGTCAAGGCATTACCTGTTAAGTTATTGAGGCTAAGGTAAATATGGCCCGTTGTTTACCTTGTCCTGGCGACCTAAGTAGTGCAATGTTTTCTCTTCATCAAAACTTTAGTTGAATGACCTAGCATGTTCTCGTTAGGGCAAAATATTTCTCTGAATTAACTAGCCTGTTCGTGCTAGGGCAACACAACAAGCAGAACACTTAGATTTTATTCGGGCCTCAGGACAGCTTTGCACATGACAGAGGCAGAAGAAGATGAATACATTGATAAACAGCTGAGGAACAATTCTTCCAAAAGTTGAAGATCCATATACAGCATGTTGCCTTTTTTTTATTAATAAGCCTGACCAACCATTCCTCGATTACCTCTTTCTTCAGTGAACTCCATTCAAAAGGTAATCATACATTTTTTACATCAATTTTTTTGCCTAATGCAAACATCGCAATACACTCTACTATAATATATGTAATTATGTGAATGGAATCCAGCTGTTTGAAATTAAGGTGTCACATGTGTTTTCATTTTAAATACACCGGTCTTTGGGAGCCACATAGTACAGTTCCTAACACTGCATCATGAAGTTGAAGGCACATTCAAAGCAAAATGGGGAATAGGTTCTTCAAAATCACCATGAATGATATAAGAGCATTTCCCCTGATATTGAATATCCACCAGAGGACAGTAATGTCCATTATTAAGAAATGGGGAGAACATGTGAATCAGTCTAGATCAGGCTGTCCTCAAAAACTGAATAAGCAGATAAGAAGAGCACTAGTCAGGGAGGCCACCAAGAGGCTTGTGGCAACTTTAAAGGAGTTAGAGTCTTCCATGGCTGAGCTGGGAGACACTGCTTATTGCAACGATAGCCCAGGTGCTTCACAAAGGTGGCCTTCATGTGAAAGTGGCAAAAAGAAAGCTTTTGTTGACAATGACTTGGTTAGAATTCCATGAGACTGAAACCAATTAGAAGAAATTTCTATGGTCTGATAAGATCAGAATAGTGTTTCTTGGGCTCAAAGCTAAGCACTATCTTGGGCACATCCAGAAAACACCATCATTAACGTGAAGCATGGTGGTGGCAGCATTATGCTGAGGGGACACATCTCTGCGTCATGGCCTGGGAAGCGTGTGAAGATAGAGAGCAAATTGGATACAGTAAGGTACAGAGAATCCTGGGAGAAAACCTGCTGAAGTCAGGAAGAGACTTGGGACATAGGTGAAGATAAATCTTCCAGCAGGACAATGACCCCAAACATATGGCTAAAGCCTCAGTGGAATGGCTTAAAAACAAAAAGGTCATTGGCCTGGAGTGGCCCAGTCAAAGTTGAACCTCAATACAATTGAGAATATGTGGAAAGAATTGAAAATTGCTGTTTACCAAAGGTCCACATCTATCTTGATAGAGATTTTGCTTGGGAAGCAAAAATTGCTGAGTCTGGATGGCAAAGCTGGTTGAGACTCCTCCAAATAGACAGATATTGACCAAAGGGGGTGAATACTCACGCAATCACTGAACATCTGTTTTGTATTTTTTAATTTATTTAGAACAATTGGTAGATTTTTTTTCACTTGGACATGAAGGACATTTCAGTAGCAAAAAACCCTAATTAAATCCATTTTGATTTAATGCAGTAACTCAATAACATTTGGAAAGGTCCAAGGGGGTGAATACTTTTGAGAGCTACTGTATGTGGTATTTTGGTTCTTTGTAGTGTTTTATTATACATTTCCATAAACTTCAGAGGAAATCCCTTGTAGCTGGTTTGACGTGTTAGCAGAACTGCCTATCCATAGCCCTACTGTATATCATTGTGTCCCCTTAGTGCAACTTTTTCAATAAAATAGTAAGAGTCAAACAGAGACTTATTCAAATTCAGCAATGGTGTTCACAAATATTCAGTGCAGAGGCAATTTTCAAGTGGGCAGGTAAGGTTTCAAGTGAGGGGGTGAGATGTTTCGAGTGGGTGGCTAGTGTTTAGATTGCTACATTAACTGTCAGGAGTAGCAATAGCACCACCCAGAGTTCTGTATATGGAGATTTTGGCAGCTTGAGCCGAGAGCTCCAATTTTTAACGCTCCCCTAGGCCGTTGCTAGGTGATTACTGAACGTACCCATGATTGGGCTTCTGGTACGGGTTGGAGATTTTTAAGGTATTCTTTGAAACGTAGGCCTTCCAAAGGTTTCACCTGCACAGCACTGAACGGCAGAGGCGTCACCAAAAGTCGAACAACCCTTCAGACAGCACCCTCCTACCCCCATTCTTCCGATGAAACCTAATTTTTGGTCGGTGCGGGGATCGAACTAGAGTGTAGTCACATATTCGGAAAGTAGAGAGTCTATGAAACAGTCTGATTCATGGTTTTAAGCTGTCACATTCAGAGTCGGTGCGACGTTGGAATTTCTTCTGTGAATTTGTCCACACTCTTCTATAATGGCATGGTTGGAGCTACTAACTTACCAACACATGCATATGGTTGCTACACTCAGTACAGTGTTCGGAACATGCCAGTGTTGTTGTATGACATATACATTATTCCGAATCCATCTAAGTACATGTTGCTTTAAAAATGTCCGAAATACATATTGGAAATTTGTGCCGAAAAGCAATGCTCCAGATAAACAAGGTTTTTGTAAATTTCTCAGATTTAGGAAATGCACTTATACTGCCTGTGAAGGCATGTCACGTGTTTCTCGATGCATTTCTGTGCACCATAGCAGTAAACATATTTTACAGAAATAGAAGATAGACTCCTGGTCTAACAAGTCATCCACCACTGTTATTTGTGCTCTTGGTGTTTTCTCATTTGTATGTTTGTTTGTGTGTTTAGGTGGTGGCATTATTTTGTGTTGGCTCCATTCCAGGGAGAATTTTCTTTCAATAAACGTCTAAATATGATCAATCAGCCTCTGAGAGGTGTTTCCACACAGCCCACAGAAAGACTAGTGTGTGTGCATCTGAATCTCATAGATGGAGTCATCAGAACAGTTTGGTCAATGTCACTTTATTCAGTCAAAGAACTTATACAAAATAAATAACATAAATATATAAAATACATTTATTTTGATTAGGGAAATATAACAATGGTAATATACCATTGAGTGTGTGCGGTATTCCATAGATTAAATAAGTTAAAATAAATAGCACGTTCAGGCTGTTTGTATCTTGTAAATACAGTATTGTTTAAAAGTCTAAGGCCATCTGAGAAAATTGTTTAAATCTATTAATACACATGCATTCACTTGTATAACAGAATAAATAGAAATAAACATGAAAACAATAAAAAAGCAACAAGGATTTGGTGTGTTGTCCGAAACTAAATCGATACTGTGGTGTTCAAGCTGCCGTAAACAAAGTTGAAAACAGAAAACCGAGTGGCAGACCCAAAACTCGTCTGCTTCTGATGAACAGTACTTAAAGGTTACTTCCTTGTCGGACCGAAGGAAATCCAATGATCCACCTGAGCATCTAGCAAAGTCATCTGGCACTGAGTCATTCTGGCATGTTGCAGCTAAGAAATTATTTTTTTAACATTGTTTAAACAGCTTTAAACTATTTTTTCAGGTGGCCTTAGCTTTTTGCACAGTACTATATGTAATGTAAGTGTGCATCTCCTGTGTGGCACCAAGGTATTTTTAGTCTAGTTGCACACAAATCTAGGATCAGCATCTTGAATCAGCCCGCTATAGCTTGCTGCCTCAGGGCCTGCCGTCTCTTCCTGCGGTCGGATTTTCTCAGGAAGATGCGATTGGCCAGTTTGGATGCCTCCTCGTACATGGTCCTCAACTGGGAGAGGGCCTTCCCTTGAATGAAGCTGTCACTCGTCTGAGTGAGGAAGGGAAAAATCTGATTATTAACCACTCTTTTTATAGTGCATATAATAAAGAAGCATTCTAATGAAATATTATTTGATTTGTTACAAAGTCAGTGCATTTAGAATAAGAAACGCCTGAGAGAAAACTAAGCATTTGGCCTATTCAGACAATTTGCAGATGAAGCAAGCCACGGGTTTCCCCGGAGACAATAACATTTGTATTTAAAGCGAACTGAGGTTTGTTGTTCTCTGTTTAATTGATTGACTGGTTGATTTATTGATATATTCGGGGGGAGATTCACCTTGATGGCCCACAGATCCTGCATTAGTCTTTTGAGCTCAGGTATATTCCCCAAGAAGTAGTGCTTTTGGAGGTCCAGAACCTTTCTCTGGACATATATCAGGCTATCCTTCGGTCCCTGGTCTGCCGTCTGGTTCAGCATATGGGTGAAGAGACTGAGGTATACCTCCAGAACCACACTCATCAACACTCGTCGCTCATTGTCCTAAGGGAGAGAAAGGGGGGGGGCAGAAATAGAGAATTTACACATATGTTCACTTTTCCATCTAAGAGGTGAAACAACATTTCAATGTTTACAAGGGATAAGAATGTACAAATGTCTCACCTCATACTTGTTCTGAAAGGTTTCCCTGGCAAAAACAGGGTGCCCATTGTACAGTTGGTCCTTGGAGATCTTCTGAAAGAACAACACACGACAATCAGTGGTGTTCCTGGGGTTCCAATACATCCCGCAGGTGGTTTGAGTACGTTCACTGAATACAATTTAATTTTGGCTGGGGGAGACCACCCTATTTGTACCCTGTACAAGACCTGGGTCAAATACATTATATACTCCAAAATGCTTAAGAACCAATTGATTTAGTCTGTCCAGACTTTTTGATTTGGATAACAGAGAAGTCCTAAAATGGCTACTCCAAGCTAAAGCACACCTCAGATAGCAATTCAGCCAGGTCTGGTATCTACAGGCTTCTTATGATGATGTCACTATTTTCATTTGTTTTATTTCAGTCTAGCTGCTATGCCTTGGGAGCAGGCCTCCTTTTGGTTTTTGGTCGAGACGTGTGTCTCTAATTCTCTGCATCCACAGAGTTTCCTCTTCTGATTGTCTCCCATGAATGAGAAGTGCAACAGTTACTAACGCAACGACTTTCCACAGAGGCCAATGACATCACAGCTGACGTCTGGGTGTGTGTGTTTCTGTGCGTCTCTCTGTGTGTCTGTCTGTCTATCTGTCTGTCCGTCTGTGTGTGTGTGTGTCACTGTGTCTGTCTGTTTGTGTCTGTCTGTCTGTCTGTATCTAGTACTTACAAAGTGGTTCCGTAGCCTCTCTATGTGTGTCCTCATGTTGTCTGATATGTGCTGGGCCTCACAGCCCCATCCTGAAGTCATCATGTCCAGCAGGCAGACACACAGCACAGCCCTTAACAACATATCCATGGCCCTTCACTGGTTGCTGAAATCCCCTAGAAATAGTCCTCAATTGGTGCTGGATGTTTTAATTGGAAGGCCTTTGAGTTAACGAGTCCCACAAGCTAACACTACCCAAGACTGTTTGTATCGTCTAAGTGTCTGAAAGAGAGACAGTGAGAAGTATTTATAGGCAGATTTTTTTTGTGAGGTGTGAAGTTGTGGGTTCACTCTTTCCGTGCAGACACGACACTAAGACACGGCCACTCAGTGACACCTTTTTTTTTAGCAGAAGTGCAGGGGGTCTTGGGTGGGAATCCCTAGGAACTGCTGAGTGATGCTACCGGTCGAAATGTTCCGGGAAAGGTTTTTAGCGATGCGCGGACATTAAGGCTGGGGTACGAGGAAGAGGAAAACAGGATGGAGGTTGAGGTCTGTGTTAAGGGTGTGAAACAGGAGGACCACACAGGCCCAGGTCAAAAATAGTGCACTACACAGAGAACAGGTTGCTGTTTGGGATGTGCCCAAGACGCTAGCCGTGGCCCTAACCGGTGAGATGCAATTAGTGTTAGTTTCAGTTTTACCGTAAATGCGTCCTCTAGCACCTCATTCATACTAGAGAGGCAATATAAAAAATGTATTTGTTTCCTTTCATTGACCAGCATTGAGTACAAGAAAGGGCAAGGTTTTTCTTAAAATGACACCCTATGCCTTGCACAGCAGTCCACTCTTTGTTCATTATATATCTGTATGTATACACGGCGCATTCACAATGTTTGCAGACCCCTTTACTTTCACCACACATTACAGCCTCATCCTAAAATGGATTACATTTGTTTTTTCCTCATCAATCCACACACAATGTGCCCCATAATGACCAATAAAAACATTTATATTCATTTATTTTTTTGCAAATTTATAAACAAATAAAAAACTGAAATATCACATTTGCATAGGTATCTGGACACTATGACAATGAGCTCAGGTGCATGTTTCCATTGATCATCCTTAAGATGTTACTACAACTTGGTTGGAGTCCACCTGTGGTGAACATTGCTATAACTCTTTGGCCTGAATGTGAAATCTGGAGGAAACCAGGCACAGCTCATCACCTGGCCAATACATCCCTACGGTGAAGAACGGTGGCGGCAGCATAATGCTGTGGGGACCAGTCAGGATCGAGTGAAAGATGAATGGGGCAAAATAAAGAACCTTGATGAAAACCTGCTCCAGAGCACTCAAGACCTCAAACTAGAACATTTAAACAGGACGATGATCTTAAGCACACAGCCCGGACAATGTAGGAGGGGCTTTGCGAAGTCTGGGAATGTCTTTTCCCAGCCCAGACAATCAAACCTGTCTGGAGAGAGATCTGCAGAGAAGAATGGGAGAAACTCCCCTAGTACAGATGTGCCAAGCTTATAACGGAATTCCCAAAAAGGCTCCAGGCTATAATGGCTGCCAAAGATGTTTTAACAAAGTACTGAGTGAAGGGGTCAAAATGTGATATTTCAGTTGTTGTTTTTTTACATAAATTAGCAAAAATAAAAACTGTTTTTGCTTTGTCAGTATAAGGTAACATTTAATACATTTCAGAATAGGTTTGTGACATCACAAAATTTAGAAAACATGAAGGGGTCTGAATATATTCCAAATGCACTGTATATATATTCACATATATATGTATATGTGAAGATGTATTTGTTAGTAGGCAGTGTTCTCCTCCCCATATTTTGTATATATAGATGCTCATATATATATATATATATATATATATATATATTTAACTCACAGCCCTTAAATCAGCTTCATTTTTAGAGAAGAAAAACCTCAATACATCTTAAAACTATGCTACTCATCATTTTCTCTATTAAAAAAAATTTCTTTGGTCACTAACTTAATTTGCTACCATAACTTTAAGTGCACATTTCTTCTAGGGATCCACCTGTGAAAACGTCATTTACATAACTCATTCCACATGGTCACAAAAAGGCAGGGGCTGGGCTGGTACGTCACTTAGGAATAAAAGAGTCAGCATTTCTTGGAAGGGAGCTGAGCATTGTCTCAGGTTTTCTTTGTTACTAGATGCTCATCGCTGACGCCACGGCAGTGACGTGATGGTGTTTCTCTAGACACCTAAGTTTTTTCAGCAGTAGCACTTTCCCTCATACTGAAATTAAGAAAAAAACATTTCAGAATCAGAATCAGCTTCATTCGCCAGGTATGTGTACACATACGAGGAATTTGACTCTGGATTACACATGCTCACAATGTGCTTACTCATAAAAAAACTTAAAGAACATTCAGTAAAAGTCACCGACTGCAATATACAGTACACATAAATACACACTATAAACCAAAACAACAACATAGTAAGACAGATGAGACTATGGTGCAATGAGCAGGGTGCAAAGGATGCTGGAGTAAATATTCAGGAAGCAATTGACTATTCTGTGTTTTTGAGACCATGGTGTCACATTGGACATTGAAATGTTCATAAATTTATCATGAGAACATTTATGTTCACCTTTTTTCTAATTTAAAATAACATCCAATCAAGTAAGCAATCTAGACCTTCAAAGAACGACATCTATTTATTTAAAAATATTTGTCCCGAAGTGTGAATTACATTGTGCCGAGATATTTCCAAATGTGGTAACGGAATCATTAAGGTGACAGTGATGTCACCAGGTGCTGTCCCACAGTTAACCAGGATGAATGTGCTGTAGGAACCTTTCTTGTAGATCCCACCTTTCCATGTGGTCACTTGACACATTACGGGGTTGCGCAAACTAGCCCTGCACAGAAACCCAAACCTTTCTGAAATGACACAACTCTAAAGTTCAAGTCTCTTTCTCTGAGTTTCGCATTCTTCGTCTAAATGTGTGGCATGGAAACTGAAAATTATTTCCACAGTCCATAATCATCAACCACGAATGCCAATAATGAGATTTTGCCATGCGAACAAGCAAATCAAGAGTATAAGATTAGTTGAAATTGGTGTTTGTCGTTTTTCCATAAAAATGACATTAGGATGCAAATGACACCTGTTCCTAATGTAAGACGAACTATGACAAAAACGTATTTTAACATTACTTTTTATTCAAATAGGATTACAGAAACCAGTATATTTGATCAAGGGAGAGTCACTTATGATGTACAAAGAAAAATCAAAATGCTATAACTTACTACAAGAACAATGTAAATTCTGATCATAAAAAGTTATTAAATAATAATAACTTTCTATAAATATAATCACTTAATAACATTAAACAAATAAATATGTTACAATATGTGAATTAAGTTAAATAAATAGCACTCCACAAGCACCATGTCTAGAAGCCTAATCTGTGAGGAAACTATCAGGCAGTACTCTGAGTTTTGTCAGCCCTCTTCCAGTGTCCACTTCTTTCATTTTGTTTATGCATCTCCAGATTAAAGAATCAAATACTGTCTTGATGTTTTCTGTCTTCATATGCTGGTGGTTCAAACTGGTCTCAGCTTTGTGTGCAGCCCCTTTGATGGAGAGAGGCTCCGAGTTTGGAAGCTCTTCGGAACACTTCTCTAAACTCGTTCAGAGCCTTCTTCTGGACCACAGCGTCAGTCGTCTACACAGAAGAAGTCACAACATATTTTTTGCAAAACTTTCAGACGACAGAATTTAATGGATTATTTTTTTGTACTTTTTTGTCTCTTCCTATCGCTTTCTCTCTAACATGAACACTGACACAGTCTTTGGATTTACACAGACTGAACTCCCCGTGTGATTAACATCAGTGAAGTTTCACTTCCATTTTAATCACAATAATCCAGAGGGATTTAGTGTTAACGAGTACATTTTCAAAAAAAGATATTCCATAATGATCCATTTTAAATCATGCCATTTAGAAACACAAATTACATTGTTGTTTTTTTTTTACCTCAATGGCCGCCAGCTCTTGTATCTTTGTCTTTATTCTGTCCGCATAGTAGTGCTTCTTCAGCTCCTGCACTGTACTGTGAAGGTTGTTGAGGCTCTGCTTCACCTTCTCTGACTTTTCCTCCTTCAGCATGTTGGAGAAGATATTCAGGTACACATCCAGAGTGGCGTTCAGGAACAGCCACTGTTCGTGCTTTGAAAAGAGAAAAGCACACGGTCAGAAATGGACTAGCTGCAGGGAAGTTCAGGCAAATGCAAGATGGCCCAGTCCACCCATAACCCGGTGGGCTTGTCTAAATTGGGATTTTGCATCTAAAGATGGGATAGCCCCTGGTTATAAGTTAAGGCACACCATTTACTACAGTTAGGACATCATTGGTACATATCACTGGGAACTTTGAATTTAAATCTACAACAGCAGGGCTTGAAGAGTATAATATTGACTTGCAAAATACTGTTGACTTAGTACAAGGTTGATGGACCTGACTGAATATGCAACAGAGCTGAAAAGTCAAAACCATTTACAGAGCTTATTCTGTTAAAATTGTTGAATTGCATTAAGCATTCATGGTGGATTTACCTCCAAATTGCCATCCAGCGCTTTCATGTGGAAGACGGTCCCCACCAATTTGTTGTCAGCGAGATTCTGAATGAAAATGAGTACATTTAGCATTAGGACATTGACTCTCAAGGAAAGTTCTCAGAATTGTTTTTCAAATAGTTCTTTTTGAAAACATTTGAACATGCAATTGGAACATACATCTCTCTAACTGGACCATCACAATCAAATGGCATGACTCAGGATGTCCCAATCCCAAATCAACCCTCAATCTTGTAGCCCTTATGCACTTGTGGAGATCAAGGATTTAACAGGTGTACGCAATTCATTAAATGCTCCACCGTGCTCCAGCCCCTCTCAGACCTACACAGTGTGTTGGGGCTAGCATTCCAGTTGGAACTGGAGCGACATTGTTCTCCTTCCACCCTCTAGGGGGAGACTTCTCTTAACTCCTGACTGTAGCTCACTCTGATGGTGGGAACTAGTCTGCAGTAACCAAAATGCTAAACTTGGGGGCTTTGAACATTTGCATAAAAGCTTTGAGGTCTAAGATCACAAGTTATCTGCAGGTTTCGTGTTGCATGAGAAGCCAACTGTCAGCAGCAATTGTGAAGCATTATAATACACACTATTTATTAAGACATAATACAAGTCTAGAATGGACATCAGTACAGAATCAAGTGCCTTTTAGCACCTTTAAGTTTTTCTCATTCTACTCACCAAATGGGCTATCAGAGTTCTGATGTCTTCCGCGGTTTTGTTGGACACGAAATCCTGACTGCCTGCAGGGTTGGGGGAGAGTGGGCATCCCTGGACCCCAACGAGGTAGAGCCCCAAGATCCCCACGACGAGCAGTCCCAGAGGTGAATCCATGTTATCTGTTAACGATGAGACCAATATACGGAGCCTGCAATGTGTCAAATAAGATCTATGCTCCCAAAAGCTATTTCGAGAAGTCTTTAAACGGGTCCTTTCAGGGTCGGAAGCAACTGGGTGTCTCTGGTCTCGGCAGACTGTTTTGCTGTGGTCCTGGCTGTCTGTACCTGTCGACTTTGAGTGAGTCAAGGTTGCTGGGTTCATTTATATGTGGGCCATGCAGCAGCAGATTCTGCTGTAGACATCAACAATGGTTAGAGGTTACAGGGCTTTGGGGTTTGTGGGTTAATGTATTCGCTACGTTTCCTTTAAATCATAGGTGTTTTTGTCCTTAAATGAGTTACAGTTCCTCAAAGCCTCACACCCACTGCCTACCTCTCCTCTGGTCAGGTAATTTTCGAGGTATTCTTTGGAAGTGACAT
>JACXGI010007003.1:13451-39358 GCA_016801175.1 Esox masquinongy
AGAGAGAGAGAGAGAGAGAGAGAAAGAAAGAAGGTAATATAGTTAATGTGATTTATGTTGTAAGGGAGCTATACATGGACATCCTATAAAGAAAGAATTATCTTGGAATTTAAAATACATTGCAAAGTCAGTCAACACTGAACCAGGTGTAACCAGGTGTCGTTCATCCAATACTATCTCTTTTATTCCATTCAGCTTAAAATTATTAGTTTAGCTGTAGAACAAGATAATTTATATTTGGGTCGAGTAAAGTTGTCTGCAGAGTGTAAAGACTAAATATTTCAGTTTCATTTAATGTATGTTTTCAGGTTGACCCAAAAGGGATTTGGTAACATCAGCAACATTTCCCAGAAAGCATTGCTGCAACAAGTTTGTTTCAATATCTTCTGTTCTCCATGCACACATTGATTACTTTCTTTTATTATGAAAAGTCATAAATAATCTTTATTTTCCTAAACTAAACTAACATTCAAGCAGTTGGATTTATTGCAGCCAATTACAGAGATGCTTGTTTTAGTTGATGTAGTTTACCTGGTCTTGTTCCTTAAGGCTTAAGCAATTCACTACTTATTCAGTTGTTTTGAGTGTGTGTTGCGAGTGATAACATGTTGCATTAGCTGGCTACTCTCAGCTGGAGTCCAATTGGTAACATTTACAACCCCATCACTGGCGCCAACCTTTTGGGTCCCCTCTCCATTGGGGGTTTCCAAGTGGTCAGCCACTAACACCTAGAACCGGTCCAGTTAGAACCCAACAAGTGTACTTATAGTGAGTCCCGTGCATTTACATCATTTGAACCATAATAATGAATATGGTTCACATGAGCTTCAGAAAGGAAAGCACTTGAGTGTAACAACCATGTCTCTGTCAATAACAAACACACTCATGGGTGGGTATAACTTATGTATATGCAGAATGGCATGCTGGGATATATGCAATTGAGACTTTACAGGATCAACACAAATAAACCTAAAAAATACAGGTTAAACCCAACTGATTGATTTACTTCGGGTTTACTGATGAAATTCAGGTTGAACCAAACTAACTGATTGGGTCAACTGATAAAATATAAGTGTCAATCTTCACCTTAAATTCTTTAGGTTGGATCAATGCTATATTTTTTCAGTGACAGACACTGATTTCTCAGAGATTTCTCTGATCTGTTAACAGTTTGGTTTCCGTTCATATGTTATCGCAGTGGCTACCCTTTTGCCATTTTCAGGTTCAGGCAGCATTAAAAAGGAGAGACGCTATATATACGGAAACTAGGTAATGACAAAACTTTGTGGTTAATCCTATACATACATGTCAGTGACGTAAATGCTAGAACTGTTACTAACCAGTTGTGGTTCCAACCATGATTCAAAGAAAAACACTCACATTTTCTGCCCCACTCCCCTATTACTAATAGCGCTTCCACTAGGGACCCAAATGACACCCTGTTCTTGATGGTGAACCATGATGCACCTCTCATTTTCTGGATTTGAAATTTCAACAGTTGTACTGGAAGTGAGTGACTGTGTGTGGCTATCCATTCGAGACTTTTATTTATGTATTTGTTTGTTTGTTACTAATATTTCACATTTATATAACCAGAGAAGTAGACTGAGAAACAATTCTCATTTTCAGTGACGCCCTGGTCAAAGGCATTCATTTACAAGGAGTAACACAGAACAATATTAATGAATATAAACAAAGGTTAACTAAATAACATAACAAATAATGAACAAACACGAATAGACGAATAAACATGAAATAACATTAAATACAGAGGGACAAAGAGGGAAGCAGAGGAGACTGAAAGTTTTGCCAGACTTTGAGGTCAGGCGGTCTACATTATAAGCCAGGGGTCATTTCTATTGATGTAAAATGTACTGAATAGTTCCAAGTTAAAGGCTGTTATCTGTGATGGTGCGAGGGTGTCGAGCAACAGTGGAGGGTAAATAACAAACTAAACACAAATGGCGGATCACATATCGGTCGTGAGTTTTAATGCTGCACCACACTGGCGCCAATAACGTGTAGGCGCGGCACGCAACAACAATCCACAACAGTGATGGAACACGGGCAACAGAAACCGTGTGTGTAATCAGGTGAACGGGGATCTGGTGTGCGCGCGGTGTGTCGCCGCTATAGTTCTCATGCCAGCGGTTAGTACACCGGCGATGCGGAGCGCCGAAGAGGCGGTAGCTCCGTCGAAACCCGCGGAGCAGGTTTACCCAAGATGGGTATTCAAGTCAGTAATACAATTTATTTACTATGGATAGTACTGTAGAAATTATTTAGACTATTTACTGTAAAATGGCCTCATAATCAGTGAGCTTTGACTTTTGCCCACTTGTTTCTCTTAGCCAGAGTCGTCACTAGGATCACAATACATTCGGGGCCGCCCCGCCCGGGACAGAAAGTACAGGGTTTTGAATGTACATGCGGAACATTTCGATGTACACGCTAGCGGCCTACAGTCTGCGTTGTCATAATGCGCGATCGGAATTATAGAACCGGGGCTATAGCCCCGGACGCCCAGGCCTAACGACGCCACTTCTCTTAGCCATGGGACTGTGTTCGCATATGCTGACATGATTTCTTGACGCATTGAATAATTTAGCAGCTTTTGTGAATTCCTAGAATTCAGCCATCAACTATTTGGCCTCTTTGGAACTCTGTTAGTTGCCTCTTGTTTCTTTGAGAAGTCAAAAACAAGCACTAACTGTCACCTCTTTCATAGCTAACATACAGTACATGCACGTGTGTTACATGTGTCTGTGCAGTATATGTATGTATTGCTAATTAGCAATTACACTAACTGACCTCTGCATCTGCGTCTGTGATTGTGATGTAGTTAATTCAAAGTAACAGTCCTTTTCCTCTTGGTGTTTCCATTATGTTGTCCACCCCTGTATGTTTCTGTGATAGGCGGGAACTTGTGCCATCTTAAATTTACAACCACAAGGTTGCAGCAATAATGTCTAGAATGCATCCAAAATTGTACCCTACTCATAGTGCCCTGCACTGGATAGGGAGTAGGGTGGCATTTGGCATGCAGGTATAGAGTCTCTATGTTATTTTTTTTGCTGTAAGCATTAGTAGCAAGTCATCGAGCAATGTTATTTCCAACCCACAGCATTTTGTCTTAGACAAAGGAAAGTGTCACTGAGCTTTGTGGCCGCTAGATTTGCCTGCTACACTTTCTGAATTCCCCACAGGAAATACTGTGTGCTGTGTAGCAGTAATCGAGCCATATGGACATATACTTTATCTCAATTTATACCTTGTGTCCCATGCTCCCATATCTAATATTTGTATATCAAACTGTGTACTGAGGTCACATGGTGCAAACAAAGGTAAAGTGATTGGGGGGACTGTGTCATCACTGCTGTTGACACTCCTCTGGTAGCCATAAAAGACTTAACATATATTTTAAAATACATGATCATATATGTTAATTACATATTTCAATCTGACAAATATAAAAACAGACAATTCTTGTATATTTTGACATATATGTAGGGTAAAATGGGGCAATACACCCCCCCTAAGATCACTGTCTATTTACTGAAACAAAAAAGAAAAGTTTAGTGATTTTTTTGTATGTTGAAGATGGCTATGCTTAAAGTAATAGATTAGAAACTAAAATAAATGGCTACAGTTGACAGATTAATTTGTATTTAATAACATGTATTTTTTAGGAAAGGGGCATTTTTCCCAGCTACTGGGGTAAGATGCCCCCCATGGGGTTAGTTGCCCCCCCCCCATCCCCAGGGAATCTTATCCCAATAGAAGATAACGCCTAAGGGATTTTAAGAATTGGCCCTGTTTTTTTACACCGCTTACATTTTCCTTACACACCATTTCATATAGTTAAACTAAACTTATTAGCGTTTAAATAAGGCAATATTCCCAGCAGTCCTTAAAATAAGATGCAGAACAAAATGTTTTTAATAGTTGGCTGAGTAGGTGTGATGATACAGAGGACATTTTTAGTTGATTAAGACTAGTGTCAGCCAGAGGAGGTGTTGAAAAAAAGAAGGGTGACATTTTGTGGTTTTTGTGAGAGTTAAATGGGGGGGGGCACCCCCCAGGTGCAAGACATATATGTTTACAACATATATGCTCAAATTAGACATATAAGTTACAGACATATATTGCCATATATTACTTTTCTGTATGGGTAGGCTTGTGTTCAAGCAGGTTAGGCTGCCCAGTTGATTATTAACATGGTGCATCTGTGTGCCTGCCATGATAAGGTGGGACGGCTGCATCTGTCAGCAGAGACACACGCAACTTGCAGAGTAAAGGGAGCTTTACAATGACCGTTGTATTGCTACCCGTGCACTGATACCAACCATGACACTGAATGCTGGCCGCCCACCGTTGCCTGCTAGGCCTGATGACTTCCTGGCATCTGATGAGATAAACCAACTCATGCAACTGTGTGTTATTCAAGCGGAGGTGGGATTGAGGCTGACTGAAGATCTTGCAGAATCAGAAATGGCATTGTTTTATTAGTTTTGCTCCCCTGGGCGTCTTGAATTGTCTAGTTTACTGGTGATTGTTCCTTTAATGGGATGGGGAGGGTCAACTTTGATACAGTGTGGCCTAGTTGACCTACTGTAAACCGCTGTCCTGTTCTACAGTTCAACAGTGACCATTGTAATGGGCTTGAAAGCAACACTCCTTGACCTTTAAACTCTTGCCACGCCCATTCCTTCAGTTCATGACTGTTAATCTACACGACGGGCCAATACGTCACCCAAGCACTATTTATGTTGCATTGTTTGGCTTATTTTATATTTATTTTGGACAAGAAGAGTATTTAGGATGAGCTGCCCATAATAAACACACCAAAGTTATTCCAGTCTAAGTCTCTTCCCTGGGTGAAACTTTGGGTGCTCTTATTTGATGGAAGAACCTCTAATATAGATAAGGCAGAGCTCACAATTTTCTTCTAACAACCTGGGGGGGCGTGGTTTATCAATAAATGTAATTTACTTCTGACTGCCTCATATTGTGTATATACGGTCTTCCGGTCTTCTTAGGACACCTGAGATTTTTTTAAAGCTATTTAACTGGGCAGTAAGTGTTAATTTGTTTGGAAGAAATATAGCTTTAAAGTAAATTAAACTAAACAATAATACAATGAAAAGTAACAAGTACGTCTTGTGTTTTTATAAAAGGCATAACAGCATTTTGTGCGGCCTCCATCAAAATGCAACACTGAAGCAATTCACTTTACGCGACTTGTGTAATTTTTCTACTTGTGCTGTGGAAAATTCTTCCAGGCTTCTTGCAGGATTCACCACAACTCTTCTTTTGGCCGTTTTTTGTTTTGTTTTCTCTGTCCAAGTGTTCCTACGCAGCTTTACTTACGTTGAGGTTGGGGCTCTGAAGTGGCCAATCTAAAACTGTGAGACTGCTAGACTTTTGCTCTTACTCATTTTGAGTGTTTGTGGTCATTATCATGTTGAAAAATTATGTTTATGCTAGTCGGTGGAAGGTGGAAATATCTGGAAAGTCTTTTCACAGTTGAAATGTGCCCTTTGGTGTCAGATGACTGCAATCCTGAGCAAGCTTTTCAATAGACGCTCATCTGTCTCTCAATTAAGACACCTTTTTGGGCCTTTCACTGCATTTTATTCATTCAACTTATCCAGTTTCTTTATGACATTTCTTCTAGCCATCTCAAAAGATATCAAGTATCTTTTTGACAACACTAGAAATGGTAGTTTTTGGGGGGGGGTTGCATTCATGTCAATTTGTATTTATTCTAATTAACACTTACAGTCCCGATGAATAGGTTTAAACTATTTTCCCTTTGTTTTGAGAAAGTTAAGAATAAGATAGGAATTAAGCGAATACGGGGGGGCTAACAGGTAGAGGAATACAGATGAGGAGGTAACGGCCTGGTTTTGAACTGTGGCCAAATGAGGCTATGTGGGGTTGGGAATCAGCATTTTTATCCGCGTGCACAGACACCATGACGAGAACTACATGGCCTTCATTTTCCATACAGTACTTATGCTGTGGCCGGTCGGACAGGATGAAGATAGCCTACGTGCACAGTGGACACGCATCCCACAACACGCACCGGACAGACACAAACGCAGACACAGTTCATACAAGATGTCATGCCAAGTCCCGTGGGTACATCTCTGTTTAAAAATGGCACTGATTCCAGCGCAAGCCCGCTGCTCTTTGCAGATATCTCAGAGAGCCTCTGGCTTTCTTCCGGTGATGTCACCACTACCCGAATGAGAGTTGACTTGTTGAAGGACTGTGAAACAGTTTGACATTCAACCCTACACGTGTATGTGGGAAGTTAAATTTTTTTCTCTGATAAAAGATTTACCTGCTAATCACTTGCCTTCTTTAGAGATGGTATTGTGTTTTCAAGCCGTAATGCACTTCAGACCAAACATCATCAGTCCCCATTGGCGGATGCATCGAGCCGCATGGCGGAGCCGCATGGCGGAGCCGCATGGAGGAGCCGCATGGAGGAGCCGCATGGCGGAGGCGCATGGAGGAGCCGCATGGCGGAGCCGCATGGCGGATGCATCGAGCCGCATGGAAGATGCATTGGCAGAAAATGTAACAGAACACGTTTTGGATCATGGTTCACATTCAAAAGCATTATATTAGGTGTGGCAGTATTGCATTAAAACCAATAGTTAAAACCAATAATAGTATTGCATTAAAACCAACACGATTGTACGGAAATACTAGTCTTCGCTTATTTTGCCCGTTAATTTCATGACTGAACTGCTTTGCCGAATTGTTTACTGTGACACATTTTATTATACACTGTACAACACTGAGATAAAACTTCTATCAAACCACCAAGAAATTGTGGTTTTTAGCCGATAAGGAATAAGCTGTCATGAAGTTTCATCTGATGTAACTGATAACCACAGGGTTATTCTTCTTCAGTCATACAAGAACTGTTTCCAACAGGGCCGAAAGGCTTGGGTATTGTTGGAGAGTGTGTTTCCGCAAAGCGCCCTGTGGTTTTCTACTGCTGTTTTTCTTGAAAAGATTCTACTCTGACAGAGCAGGCAGGATACCGGTGGCAGGATACGGGCGACAGGATACAGGCAGCGGGCTCAGTCTGCGAATGTACTTAGTTGTCCTGTCAGTACAGTCCCACGGGTTGTATCATTTGGATTGTACAGACTTGTAATAAGTTCAGAGGTATCTAGAAGTGTCAGAAGTGTCTCTTAAAGGGAGGTGGGAATCCCTTCCATGATTTTTGCCCACTAGTTGTAAAAGTGGCTCTGTTGAGCCATAAATGCTCCCCCAAAATGGTTTACTGAGTCATTTGTGTGCCAATACGTGCCCCATGTCATCAAAACCAAACTAGCTTTCAAACCTGGAATTGTATGGCTAACTGAAGAATGTAGTGATAGTTCTTGCACGGGGGAACAATATTCATAGATTCCGCATATATAAACACCATATTACACTTCCCTCCCAAAGTGAGAGGTTTAACAAAAATTATTTATTTATTAGTAGCAGAAGTCCCAGAATGCATTCATAGGCAATAGCATGAGGGAGTGTGTTATATGGCCAAAATACCACAGATAAGAGCTTTCCTTTCGCCACAACGCAATGTAGAGCGCATGGATACGGCCCCTTGTATCTGTATGTTGCCTACATACCCTAAACCCGAGGGTGCCTTATTGCTATTATAAACCTGTTACTAATTCAATTAGAACAGTACAAAAAAGCAAATGTTTACAGTAACTCGGGTACAGTCTATTGACATACCAAGCCTACAGCATTCAGGGCTCAAACAAGCCCTTTTATGATGTACAGTATTGGCCCGGGGCCACCAATCTTGCAGGTTGTTTTTGCGTGCAGCATGCACCAGAAGATTAGCAGCGGCATGCTACATGATGTAGCTGCTCTTGTGTACCCCACCTACAGGAGTTTGTGGTCAGACAACAAGAGGTTGTGCTGTGGCCAAACCCTTCCAGGAACCCATGCTAGAGCCACGCAGTCAGAAGGCCAGGGGGCTCAGGTCCTCTGCACAGTTCAAAGAGACATGCCTCTGCACTTCAGCGTTTGGTATTATAAAATTACAAGTATGAGGTTCAAGTATTTTTTGATAAAATGGCCTAATGTGGTTTATTGTGATTTTATAAATAGAACGTTTTTGTAAGGCAGTCATTACATTTGGAGGATCCACTTGCAGGCTAGGCATGCAGGTGCCAAGTTTGATTTTTTTTAAATTGCTACAGTAGGCTGCCTTAAGAAATAGCACTAGACAAAATAATTATAGCACTTAATACTGATTATTGATTGTCAAAGAGCTTTTAAGGTAGCTCACTAAAATAATGGCAAATTTGAGCCAAAAATCCACAAACGTGTCAAAAAACCGGTTGGTTGCGTTTGCCTGCGTGTCTATTTCTAACTATTTGGGAAAAGGCGCCAGGAGCTGATCGCGAGCTTCTAGCTCGGCCTTAAAACCTGTAGTCTAGTTTCAGGCCATGCGTTTTACTTGCAGGCTAATTAACAGATCATATTTATTGGATTCACAATAGATAGAATCCAAATTACTGCGAGATGTTGAAAAAACACTTCAAATTATTTTGCATATTGGGATCTCTCACAGTGACACTGGCACTGCAATACTGAAACAGCATCGGTATTTTTGTCTCGACCTCCCAGCGTTCCTCCTCCCTTCCTCCAGATGTTAGTAGACGGCCAACATCTTCAAATAATTGTGTTATAAAAAACCACCACTTGAGGGAGTAAATCCAAACAAATGAGTCTGACATCACAGTGTGACATCGTTGAATTACAGTGTCACTAGGCTTAGACTAATTGAACTCCGTGGTCAAAAGTAACGCAATATAAAGAGAATAGGGCGCGATCAGCCCTAGTTCAAGACAATTCTGATTACCTTTTGGAAACAGGGTGAATTGGTTTCATGGTTTAAATCTGAAATCAGATGTTGATTTCTCACAAATTTTTATATACCCTACACAACTTGTTAGATGTATTGCATTCCATTCGGGCTGCACGATTTGGATAAAATATTGCATCACGTTTGCTTTGGCCAGAAATTGCAATTGCGGTGAATAGCGATTTTCAAACACATGGTTTAATTAAACAGGTTTGAGAACCCCGCTTGTAAAAATATATCGTAGAAATCACAGCCTACAATATGTACTAACTAAAAACAAAAAACGAGGACCGAGAAGGGGCAAAACAGACACTTTCGCCGAAGTAGCCTTAAGTAATTTTTGGTGAATCATTAAAAACAGAAATATAGGGTCATCGATTGCCATTGGAATTCCATCCCAACTCCATGCGAAAAAGATGCGCGCTTTGGGGATAGAGCCCCCTATGCGCGTGCTAGAATGAAATTATTCTAGCACCCTTCACTGGAGGAGTTACCGAAGTTTAATCACTGTTGACAGTGTCAAGGAATGGAGGAAATTGCGGAAGCTGGCAATTTGAATAATGCACACGTCAACATCGCAATTTCGATCATAATTCGATGAACAGCGCTGCACTACATTAAAAAATAATTTAAAAGGGAGCATTGCTTTGCCATAGGTGTGTTAATGATTGCCTCTGTAAACGATAATGATTGCCTCCGAAAATAACCCGACTCAGAGAAAAAACATTTTATTTTGATTACCAGAATAAAAACATTTGAATGTGAAAAAATATTAAAATACTTACACATTAAAACAAACAATACATTGAATTTGCACCGACAGAACAGTGATTCGAAAAATCATTTAATAACGTTATAAAAACAATAAATAGAGATGTTTTTTCAAAGTAAATATATAACTTAAGAAAACTATATTAATAAAATACAATTACATTTACATTAAATAAAAATACTGACACTGCATGGTTGAAACGATTTCAAGCTTTCAAAGTTGAATTCCTCTCGACATGGCACTATTGAGTACATTGTAAAACACAGCTTTGGAATAGAGGACCTACCATACACATTATGCAATGAGCACACCTTTTAGGCCAGAGGTTTATATGCAAAGACAAGACAGCTCGTAAAAGAAACGTGGCCGTGTTGTGGGTCTCTTAGAAATCTTGCCTAAGACAGGTGTACAGGTGTCACAGGTACGCTGGACAGGTGTACAGGTGTCACAGGTACGCTGGACAGGTGTACAGGTAGAAGTGCAGTGCCCAAAAGTAACTGACCTGCAGGAGCGTCAGTCTGACAGGTCAGTGAGTCCAGGTGGCGAGAGAGCCGGGGTTTCATGTGAACTGCTTGCCTGCCCTGCCTCCAGGCCAGCAGCGCAACCGCCACAGGAAGCAGACGCGGTCCATTTGCCTCAGGTGTCGGACGGGGCCGACCCCATGCCTCACTGCTACAGTGTAGCCCTGGGAAAATGGACCGGGACGTTCATTTGCATGTCTGGGCGCCTGCATTGACCAGAGATGATCAATCTGGCCAAGGTTGTCGGTTCCGCAGTGTCAGGCCCTTGGAGTCGGGTTCAGCTGTCGGAGGGTTGCTACTCCGGTCGGTGGTGACCGGCAAGCGGTAATGAGTAATGACTTGCTCCTAGAAGAACGAGACTGGATGGTCCGCTGTGTGTTTTAAGTCAACTTCCCCCGCTAACGCCAGGCGGAGGGATTAAACGGTGGGCAGGTGGCTGGTGTGGCCGCGGAAGCAGGGTGGCAGCGGGGGGGGGGGGAATCAGTAGATTACATCCCGGTTCATGTGTGTTCTGTGAAATAACCGAACAATGATGGCCCCTGTCTGTGAGCAGACATCTTTCAGCGACGATGAATCACTGGCGTAGCGTGGGAGCGCCGTGCCAGGGCGCAAAATTTCCTTACAGCCCCCCCCCACCCCCCCCCCACCCCCACACATACGAATGTAATGCCAATCCTGCTGTAGACGAACCTGCCAGCTGACGTCTGACTCTGCTAACAGCATAAAAACACATGATATAAAATAAAATCACAAAATATTTCTATGATAGAGGCCAAGCACGGCCCCCCCCCCACACACTACGGGCCCCAGTGAAACCGGACCTCCTGCACCCACGATAGTTACGCCACTGCGATGAATAGATGGATGGTTGGGTGAAAAGGTGGATGAACGGAAGGATGGACGCTGTGGATTGTAGCTCCCTTTTGTTTGAAACACTTACTAGATGCGGAGAACCGCTTGTGAGCGCAATGTCACTCCACAGCCAACAGGGGGAGGGCTACTGGCATGTTTCCTCTGAGCTTGCGGTTTTCTGGCTGGCGTGATTAATCCACCGCAGGACTGTCTTGAACTCTCCGACAGCCTTGTAGGTATTGTTGGTGTTCAGCTGTCACAGGAGGGAATGAACGGCATCAGCAAATTCGCAGCATGTACTCTTCCGTTGGATACTGTGACTACTGGAAATTTAATTGAGTGCAACTTCTCGTTTAAACGTGAGAGGTCAGAGGTTGAAAAAAACATATTTACCTTCTGAAATGTCTTCTCAAGCTTCCTGATGGGGTTGTGGGCCGTTTTTGGTTCGCTTGGGCACTCCACCAGCTGCAGAAAGGAATTGTTTATTTTATAATCAGTCCATCCATCTGTCTGTATTATTTTACCATAATATGGGTGAACAGCACATTCAAAGTCTGATGCCAGTGTTGAATACTCACACAACATCGGACATCATGTTTCAGTCTTGCCAGAAGATCCTCATAATGTGTGGGGTAGAGATTCTTCAAAGATTTATGGTTGAACACATTGTCATAGACATCCAGTATCTTGTTGATTTCCCAGGTGCCAAGTGGCTTCTGGGCGAAAAGAAAAGTATTCAGTGTCTAGTGTTTATTAGCTCATCATTTCTGTATCATAAAAGTCATTGGAATTAGTTTTGCACCGTAAGGAAAATTTTGCCTGTTTCTTAGATTTTAGTAGGCTAAACACATACCTTAGCGAGGCTTTTGGGAATAAATCTCCTATATATTTTTTGAGGATACGCCTGTAAAGAAAAAATAGCCTATTTTACAATGTAGGTATGAATTAATTCACTTACAATAACTTAACAATAATTACTTAATGGATTTAAAACAGTATGAAAATATGTTTTACTTACAGGTAAAGAGTTTGTTAGAGTTTCTGTTTTGTGAAGTAATTCCGTGATAAGTACGGGAGAGACCGTTCGTTTGAGACAGTTTGGCCTCTTGATTAGTTTCCCGCGAATGGTACGTCCATCCAGGTACCCAGAAAGCAGAACTAGGATATAACCCATTAGCAAAATCCTGGCACGCATCTTTTCAAAGTCAAATTGATAGGACTTGTGGCGAACAGAAAATAGTACTGGGGCAAAGTAGCAGAACGCCTGTTTGAAGGGCTCCATCTCTTCTTTCATGTTATATACCTCTTCAGTTTTCAAAAATTCCCACAGTCGAAGAGTGATGTTCCATGGAGTCGCCAACATGACACTAGCATTGGTGCAAATGTGTTTATGAGATCTAGGATGCCTTGCGGTTAGAAGTGTTTGTTGTGGGTTTGCGTTCTAGAGAGGGTAGCTTCGCGATTACTGGATAGATGAAACTAGGTTACAGGTTTATATTTGGGGTTTCTCCCTAATCGCGTAGAGCTGTCCGTTGATCTGCTGCAGTATGTCCAGTGTCGTCTAGAGATAACATGTTCTTCGCAGATTCTCCCCTTATTGTCATTGAATTTGACCTTCCAAATTTAACATGAAATAGCCTATACAACTATATAGTGTACCGTTTCTGGGGAACTATTTAGAAATGATAATTAAATGTCGTTTTTATGACTTATAGTGTAATTTTTCTATAACCGTGGATTGATGGAATGAGTGGTTGGTTTTATGTTGGGTGTCTATATAAGCACTAATGTCAAAAGAACTTTGTGAAATAAATGCGATTGATTGATTCATAGGTAGATTTAATCGATTCTTAGTTTTAAAAACACTGTCGTTTATTTTGTGTTAATAATTTAAATTTAAAGTATGCATTCCTCTAACATCGTTCACACTATCAATGTTGACAGGGTCCTCGATGGCTTTAACCAACGCAAATGCAACGCACATTCCAGCTACCCCACCCCCCACCCCACCCCGATAATCTTTACGTGTCCCTTGATCCAATATAATTTGATCAGTTCGGTATATGTAGGTTTGTTGTCACTTCCAGGAACTAGTTCTGTTTTACCATAGGTATAGGATGCGTTGGCAGTTTGGCTCTCGCCCTGTTATGTGCTACCCACTTAAACCAGGTCACCTGTGGTTCGATGTTGCTGTGCCTGGTCTGACCCAGATACCTGGAGTTCAAAACGCACGTCGCATTTACGCTCCATGGTCTGTATGAGTCAATGAGGTCACACACACGTATCTTGAAGACTGACAAAGGGAAAGCTGAGGTTCAACCAGTCAGAACATCCCAAAAACGGTCACAGACCTCTATCCGTTTTATTTTTAATCAAGAAAAAAAGAAAAATCGATAAACGATCTTCTTAAAGGTCATTAGCCAACTCGATTTTAGTTTGGGTCTTCTGTGGACCAAAATGCCACGAGTGAAGCAAGTCTTCAAGGTCTACGTTCAGGCTACTTCTTTCCAAACTCTTCAGGCACCTCCGCGTTCTCCAAACCTGCAACGATGCAGACATAAATTTAATTTATAGTGACGTTTAGAGAATACAGTCTGCCACTTCAAGTATCTTATCTGTACATTTCAAGCACAAGTGCAAAACAAAACGCTGACTGTCCCAAGACACATTTACTTCGTTGTATGGCCTATAAATGTACAGTTTTAGGTGGATAAATATCCACGTTTAAGATTTTATTGGAAATAATTTCATGTCTTCTATTTTCACGATACTCATAATGTAGATACTCGAGAATATAGGCTACATCCTATATTTGCTCTTTCAGACACTGTTCATCTGGACCAGGAAATAACTATAAAAATCCCCACGGCTCAGTTAACATTTGTTTACTTAGCCAAACCATGTTGGAAAATTATAAAACGTAAATATAAAAAATGAATGACAAAAAAATCGGAGAGACTGGGTGAAATTTGTATGCAAACGAAATAAAACCTTTTCCTCATTTCGTCACAGCAAACACTCCAGGTTTACATTGCAACATGGCCTGGCCTTGCCACGCCTATACACGCGAATGGAGAAGACCGGGAACTAACGTTTCACTGTCTGAAGTGTCATGATGCGATTTACCTGGGTTGGGGAAGCATGCCTCTTCTTGTTTGGCAACAGTGGGCTGGACCATGCTTTCAGCGTAACAGTAACAAACACACATACAGCCACTCACACAGATCACTGACAAAATGATGGGACATAATGTGGAAAAGGAATTTGTCTGATATAAAAGGGTTCAGACAATTAGGACTTTGATATTTCAGTTTTCAAAACAGCATCAGGCACTTAAGGAGGTCCCAAGAGTTCCAACAGTTGATGTCTGAATTGCAGGTGCGTCAATCACAAATACTGCTGAATTATTCAGTGTGTTGAAGGAAACAGGGTAAAAAATCATGACAGCATATATGTTGAACATGGACAAATGGAATCCGCAAAGAGGAACAGTGGTTACAAGTCGAAGCTGACTGATAGGGATAGACAGACACTTAACAGGATAGTTGCTCAATTCCCCAAAAGCACAGCCTTGACAATTACCACAGAAATAAATTAGCACCTCTGTGACCCAGCTTCAGCAAAAACTACATTGTGAGTTTCACAGAGCTGGAATTTATGGCAGGGCTGCCATTCCGAAACGTCTTGTATCCAAGGCCAATGCACAAAGATGCATAACTTGATGTATGGAGCGCAAAACCTAGTCCCCCTTAGCAGTGGAAAAAGTAATATGATCTGATGAGTCCATTACCTACTTATGGACGGGTTTACATTTGGAGAAAGCCAAAGGATGCTTTCAGCCCACCGAAGGCGTCCTTTGGCAATGTCTGCTGCCAACTGTTAACCATAGTGGGAGATCTATAATGAAATGGGCAGCCATTTCATGGGGGTCATTGAGTCTGATTATTGCTCTGCATGGTCATATAACGGGCAAATAATATTAGGCCATTTTACAGGACCAGGCTGCACCCTATGGTGCAAACACTGTTCCCTCATGATGTTCCAATATTTTAGGTTGATCATGCCCCCATACACACTGCTAAACAAATTCAAGACTTGTTTTATGAAGGCTAGGGTGACGTCAAATGCCTTCCAATGGCCACCACAATAACCACATCTGAACATAATTGAACGTCTGTGGAACATTCTGGAGGGAAGACTGCAGGGTACATTTCCTCCTTCATCCCTCAAAGAACTGGAGGCTTTTCTTTTTGAGGAATGGTGCAGCATCCCACCACGCACAGTTCAGGACTTGCATGAAGGCATTCAAAGAAGGGCCGGCGCTGTTCTGAAGGCAAAGGGTGGCCCTACTCCTCATTTGGTCGTTGGTATGAATACATTGTCAAGTGTTTCCGTTATTTCGTCCACACCCGTGACAAGCCACACCACACAGGGAAACGTGTGTACACATGCAGTGTCTCTGTGAAATTTCCAGGCCTCTTCACGTCTCAGCGAAAAATCCAGAAACCTTCACATTATCCTAATTTCTGGTGTTATTGACAATTTATTGACAATAAAAAAATTAAATATCTTATTTACATAGGCACTTTGAAGAAGCACCTTTTTGCAGCGATCACAGGTTGTTTTTTTTAGAATACCTTGACCAGCTTTGCACACCTGGATTCGGGCAGGTTCTCTTTTTGAGGTCTACACATGAAAAAAAACAGTGTCACAGACTCCTTGAGCAATGTTAATACTTAGATTTTTTTTTTTCTTAGCCTACATTAAGATGAAAAATGTTCATATCTTAATAACAAATTACATTACACAAACATAACAAAAAATAACCCTTAATGTCACTGGCGTTAGTTTTATTCACTAATAATAGCAATAATAATAATATAAAATAATAAAGAATATGCATTATGGAAGTGTACATTTTAGTGTATGTTTAGTAACATGGTGTACAGTTTTAATGCAACGTTGATTAAATTATAGATCTACATGGTATATGATATTGATGTATTATGATATGAACATAAAAGGCTTTCAAAGATTGCTACAGTTGTAATATACACTATTCCTCTAATGTTCTTTTAAGCAACATGGACCGCTACTGTATTGTTTGGTTAATAAGGTTCATGAGATTTATTTAAAATAGTTGAGATGAGGGGGAAAGCAGCACAATCTAATGAATCAAGTATTCCGCAAAACTATTTTGAACCAGAATTGAAATACCCTAATTATGTTCAACACAATTCCAGGCAAATCAGAAAGCTTGAGAGCCTGAGTTTCTCCCATTCATACTAGCAGATCCTCTACAGTTCTGTCAGATTGGATGGGGAGCTTTGGTGAACTGCGATCTTCAGTTCTCCCAATGGATATTCAATCGGGTCCAGGCTTTGGCTGAGCCACTCAGTAACATTCAAAGACTTGTCCCAAAGCCACTACAGCGTTGTCTTAGTTGTGATCTTGGGTCGTTGTAGTGCTGAAAGATGAATCTTCACACCAGTCGGATGACCTGTGTGATCTGGATCAGGTTTCCTCACAGGACCACTATTTTCTCCATTCATCCTTCCCTAAATCCCTAAGTACCTGTGCTGTTGAGAAGCATCCCCATAGCATGATTCTCTCACCGTCACGCTTTAACCATAACGATGGTATTACCAGGCGGTGAGCGGTGTCCTCAGATGTACCTCTGTGTATTCAGGCATAATAGTTTGATTTTGGTCTCAGACCAGAGATTCTTTATTTGTCATGCTTTCAGAATCAATTAGACGGAATGTCATATGTGTTTCACTCAGGTGTGGCTTCCATCTAGCCACTCCACCATAAAGGCCTGATTGATGGAGTGCTGCAGAGATGGATGTCCTTTTAGCGGGTTCTCACATTTTTGCACAGAAACTCTGAAGCTCTGTTAGAAGGGTCACTGGATTCTTGGTCACCTCACTGACCAAGGCCCTTGTTGCCCAATTACTTAGTTTGGCCAGATGGTCAGCTCTTAGAAGAGTTTTGGTGGTTCAAAACTTTATCCTATTTCACGATGATTGAGCCCACTGTGATTCTGGGAACATTTTTTTTACCTTCTATGCCTGGAATTAGATATACCTCTGAGGTCTACAGGGACTGACTTGGACTATAATAGCTTGGTTTTTGGTCTGACATAAACTGTGAAGTGTGGGACTTTCTAAATCAATTGAATTTGCCACAGGTCGACTACAGTTCAAGTTCTTGAGACATCTGCAATTTTTGAGAGTCATGGCAAAGGGTCCGACATCTAATGTTGTTGCAATTTGATATATTTCAGTTTTTGGTCTTTTACACGATTAACAATTTATTTGAATGAAGTGCGCAGTTGCAGGTAAAAAAGTTTGCATGTTGATTGTGCTTGTACAGTATGTTTAATATTTGACACCAAACATAACGTTATTTCTATACGTCATTACCAGAAGTTGTGAAAAGACAGAATAACACAAAAAACAAATGTTCTTTTAAGATTGTTTATCTTAGTAGTCTTAGGAAACAAACACTTTAGAATGCAATACATTTCCACGTTACATATAAATCTGTAAAATTTATGTCAAAATACAATGACTTTATCAAAATACATATTTGCTCAGCATAATTATGAATAGCTTTTAACATAACAATAATAACAATAATAATTTAACAATGACAATAAATGAACCAATGGAGTAGGTTCCCTTTTATATATATACCAAAACAATGCTTTAAAAATGCATTTACTAAATGTTTTTCTTGTGTCCAGCACATTATTTAGAAAGTAAAGGCCACGATGTGGCTACATATAAAACGCTTAAGAAACTGCACATTTAATGTGAACAGTATCTTGATGCATTTGAAGACCTTCAACTACTTTGCATTTTTCACAGTAATAACAATAAATATATAAATATATAAATAACTAAATAATAAATAAGCAAGGTAAAAGTAATAAAAAATACATCCTGATAGGATAAGAGGCAGTCAAACATTAAACCGTAAATCCTTCGCCAACACAGGGTATAGTATGCGTTTGAGTTTAGACCTGGACACAGAAATCTTTCAGATAGGTGAACAGGATATCGATCTCTCCAATTGCTTTCCTTATCCCTTTCCCTCCTCCCATCTGAAATTCACAAGAAAATGTGTTATTAGACAAGACTTGCGTTCAAAAAGAGTAAAACTAACTTTAAATTAATGAAAAACATTAATTAATCAACTAATTTTAATATAATGTTTATAGAACTTCCAGTGTATAAAAGTAGGCTATGTTGAAGGTTAAGACTATAGCTACCTCGGACAACTTCTTGCGGAAAGCGATGCTGTGGCGGTCATTGCTGTAGTGTTTAACAGCCTAAAAGAGAGAGGGACAAAAATCAGCCACCTTCCCTGTGTAATAAAAAAAACGGATGTACATACAAGCTGCACTGTACATAGGCTACATAATATAAGACTCTGATACAGAGACATAGCAGGAGTCAGCTGGGTCGCGCTGGAGACAGAGGTGCAGAGAGACAGAGCAGAAAACAAATGAAGGAGCCCAGAGGACAACTTACACAGCCATTATCCTTTAGGTCTTTGCTAACTCGCGCCAGGTGTTCTTTCAGCTCAGGGAGTTTAGGATGCTTGTTATGATCTGAGATCAGGATGTTACTCAGGTAGAAATCCAGGATGTTGGCGTGGAGGCAGCAGATGTCACGATGGTTCTGTAAGGAGATGAGACACACATTAAACACTAAACGTTAATTAACATGATATTACTGTTAACCGCATTTGTCTTTGGCGCATAGCTCCTTTAATAGACGAGACATGGATAAAGGTATTCTGGACATTGATTTACGTGAGCTTACTCGTACCTTTTTCGTATCGATGTCTGGCATCAGTTTAATGTCTGTATCGGTGTCAGAACTTTGTGCCTGTTGAAACACCGGGGTGGCATCATCAGTAAACATAAACGTCAATAGTTAAAAATAAAACGGAAAAAATGTATCAGGGCATATACTGCATTAATGCACATCACCAATTATCAAGTAGGAATAATAATTTTAATAAAATCACTTACATGTCGTGCCACCTGTTGTACCAAGGCGTCGGTGTCCGCGTTCTGCAAAGGGGCGCTGAGGGGAATGTGGATGGAGACCGCACGCGCCTCCCGCAGCAAACACATGCTCACCATCACTACGGTGGCGGCTAGCAGTTTGATCATGGTGCACTTCATATTGGCTCGGGTTGAGTTCACGAATTATCTGGTAATTATTCGGATATGGTTTATATGTAGATAGTTCGCCTGGTGGGGGAAAAAAAGAGCACGATTTGATTTAGTATTGTCAGGGAGACAACTTTTTACGTAGGCTTTTGTATCACCTGTCAAAATAACACCCTATCGTAGCAGATTAGTTAGATATAAGTAGCCTTTCTATCCGTTTCCATGTTTTAGTAGTAGCCAAGGTATACCAATATCGCACCATAGACTGCTCACCTTGATGGTTGGTCTGGTAGGTTGTCATGTTTTGCACCTGTCAGGGACGGTATTTATTGAATAGGGGAGGAGAAGTCTGGTTGTTGTCCACGCATCCAGGTCAATCCGCGGGTATCTCCCCTTTGCAGTCTCCTGGGTTTATCACACGGAAACATATTGAAAATTACATAACTGGCACTAAAAATGGATGATTCATGGGCAAACCAAACATGCACCTAAATTAATGACGCTTTTGTCAGTCATTTTACCAAAAGTAGTCTACGTCACCCAGGTATTAATTAGGCAATCCGTTTCTTTTTTGAGTAGCTGTACAGTCCTAACTGTAAATTCCCCTATGATGAAATTAAATGTTACAGCACTGCAAACAAACCAGCCATTGAGTCCACAACCCAGGTTGATTCAAGCACACCATAGCTCAGAACCAAACGGCACTATATTCCCTATGTTGAATTACTTTTGACCAATGCCAAGTGCACTGGTAAGTGAAGAGGGTACCGTTAATGAGACATGCCATAATGTTTACTCGTGCCAATAAATCAAGGGCCGGTGCACTTGAGACAGATTGAGTATTTAGTTGCCAAGAGACTATGTGATAGATTCACAAACGGCACCCTATTACCTTGGTCGTAAAGTACTTTTGACCAGGACCCATAGGGCTCTTTTAAAAAGTAGTGCACTATGTACCCGCTGTCATTTAGAAGATACTCGGTTCTTTCACAATTCAAGGATAGTTCCCTCGATATTGAAAGACGGCGGTCAACCGTCGTCAAACGGCAGTGCGCCTAGACTGTACCTAGTGTCCGGCGTGTTATCGTATGGAACGTGATTTTCATGCGTCATCTTAGAAATGAAAATTTTACTCAGCAAAGGAGCATGTGGCGGTGTAAACCGTCGGGCATTATTGCTAGGCCACACGTCACGGACTGTTACCTAGGTATTACCTGTCCTGGGGATTACAGACCAAACATGGTTCCCCCTTGGAACAACACAAAAAATACATCCTCTTAGTTCTGAAAGACAAAGTCCATAACCTTTGTTTTAGAGATGGATTTTAATTCCCTAAAAGTAACCCCAAATAACTCAGAACATTGCTTCATTGACAACTGTCCGATTTACATTGATACAATACCAAAATATGTATATGTGTAAATCCATTGTCAATGGAATACACATTGGAATAGAAATAGATTCTCTGGTTCTTTCATTAAGTCAATAAGACATGCAAGTGTAATACAGACGGTTCTGACGTTTATTTCCCCTCAACACTGTTGCACTTAGAGTGCTTCTCTCATACACAGACATACAACATGTTTAAATTGCATAGTTGTTCATTCAGCAGTGCATAATTAGCTTTCTAACAAGTGTAGTGTGCCCAGAAATACATTAATTAACAATGTAGAATAGGTACAGTAAAAAAAAACTAGAAAAAAACTCAGTTACAAAACAAATACTTGTACAAAACTAAATAATTTAGAATAAATAAAAATCATAGTCTATACACTATTCAAGTCTTTACCAAACATTGAAATTACATTAGGAAAATAATACAATTCACACACATGAGTGGTTTACTGGGCCCAGAATCAGACTTGAAAACCAAAAATCAGTTCCCTTTCATTTCCCAGTGGGTTTGCTAAAAGGCCATGTTACACTACTGTCATCAAACTGTGCTCCCAATGCATTCCTCTGAACTTGGGTAGTGTATTCAGTAGTGAAGAAAGGTGTCATTTAGTGCCCCGCTGTGTGTGTCAGTGGTGGTAGGACTACGTCTTTCCCCAGAAGTCCTTCCTCCTCTGGGCTCGGCCCAGAACCTCCGAGGCCCTGGAGCAGGACGCCGTGGACCTGGACGAGATCTGGGACATCCTGTCGTCTGTGGGATCACCAAGGGTCAGGGGTTGGAGGTCAAACTAAGGTTAGCCAGGTCGGGGCGAGTGATCAGCATTTTCCAAATACATAGAACACTCTCTTCCACAGAATTAAATGTGTAACAAGGAGCAGTTGTATTTATGTCATGAGCAATTTCTTTTGCAAAATAATTTTTTGGCAGGGGGGGCACAGTTGTCTATTCAGGTCATTACTAAGACTTTACATCTGTATTCCACTAATCAGGATGGGGTTTTCCACCTGATTCATTCTTGCATTACTGAGGCCAGTATGATACAGTTCTCTGATGTTTGTACAAGGCACCTGTACCTGTGGCTAGTTAGAATGTGTACCACAGACTAATTTCCCCCCTGGCAGGAGGGCAGTTTTCTCTACTCGACCAAGCATACATTTTTTTGCTGAGATGGTTGGGAAGTCTCTGCATGCATGTGGGGCTACCGTTAAATAACTTACCATTGCACCACAAAAATGTATTGGACAAACAGCAGGTATCAGACGCGCTCACAAGACTTGCTAGTACTAGAGATACCAAGGGCTTAGTCTGACTTAGGTAAAACTGATTTTGACCACCATGCCCCATGTTCATGGAATGCCCTGCAGAACACACTTAAGTTCGAAGCATTGGTGTCTATAAGGCAGTTAAAATGTCTGACACAAGACGTTTTTACAGTGAACTGTGATTACGTAATGTATGTGCGCTTACTATCTGTGTTTTTTCTGTTCTTCCTCTCTCTCTCTCTCATATATATAGAAAGAGAAGAGAGCTCTTACAGATCTTTTATATTGCTGTAATACGGGGCTCAACTGCAAAAGAGACCTTGGTCTCAGCTTGATTTCCCTGTATAAATAAAGGCTAAATGGAAAAAAAAAAAAGTTTTTGCTGTTACATTACCTTCATCATCAGACCCACAGCCACCATTAGGACACAGCAGTAGCTCTGACGTCCGAAGGCCTAAATTACCTACAAGAGATAAGAGGGGAAAAAAGGATAATATTAATGAAAATATAACTGTGATTTTCTATAGTGCACACACCGTTATGCAGATACTACATATTGTGTTGAAATGCACTGTCAGTAATAGTTTCATAGAGGGACAAGGATATTTCTTACGTTACATAAGAAGATAGAAACATTTTCAAAACCCGGAAACAACCTGTTGCCTCATCAGTGTAGTTTATCAATCTGCTCGGTATCAGGTGTCCCCAGATTAGGTGTCAGCCTGTTATACTGACAACACACCATAAGGGCCGTTGTTCAGGAGTAAAAGTGAAGGGTGACTAATGAGAGGAAGAGCGGCAAGGATGAGAAGAGGTGCAGGACTCTGGAGAGACGGGGGAAATTCCCAACTTCGATACTCTGGCTTCAAATTGTAAAACTTTTGTCTTGAGGTAAAAGACTATTGCCAGGAACTGCAACACTGGACAATATCCAGGCTATCAGGAAGGACTAAAACCTGGTTCGACACATCCAGGTATATATTATGTAAGCGGTAGCCTGGTGCCAGATCTGTTCGAGACAGCACCCCAACCTTTACAAACCAAGACAGTTCTTACAGATCCAAGACCAGACTGTTACTCAACAGACACAATATGCTGAGAACTCAAATTACTTCTCAGACTTCCAGGTACAGCTGTCTCAGCAGCTGCAGACAGAGAGAAGACCACCCCTCCCCACAGAGACTTACTGACCTACATAGACCAACATGACGGAAACCTGACACACATCCATCGTTAACGGTAAGTGACGCTGTCACAGTTCTGCAATTCTACTGTAAATGTCATGAAATGGCTTTGATGAGGAAGAATGCAGCTCTTTGAACAGGAGATGATGTCACCTCACAGAGTTTGAACTGTTCCAGGTGAAGCATCCCTACATGACAGAAATGTAAAAGAGAACCGGTGCATCAAAAATCAAAGCCACTTCTTTTTTCAGATTCATTGCTGAGGCCGTGTCGTAACTGCAAATGAGAAGTGATTTTCAAACGGCTTACCCAGTTTAAATAAAGGTGAAATAAAATAAATGAAAAGAACAAACAAAATGCACACCCAACAGGTACTTGCCCGGTCCTAACATCTCTTAAAACCGCACCATGATGAGTTACGAATCATGACGACAACTACTTGATTCTGTAAGATCACCCCCATAGAATGGTCACTCTCTCTAAAAGCAACTTTTCATATCTGATGTCCCGTCTTATATACATTGAGAGTCATTGCCTGGGAACGAGGTTAGAGAAAGACAGTATAAAATTACTACAGTTTTGGGCCCTAAGGTCATTCACGAGATACAGTCAAGAGGCAGTTACTAAGAGACAAAGTTAGCAGGTCACCGTTGTGTTGGAACTCCGGGTCTCTGAGCGTCCCCTGGATGCGGTTGACCGGTGGAGGGATGGCTATCTGGGGTTGTCCAGTAGTTGTGCGTTTATGAGACATTTTGGTCTGTGGTGGAGGATCGGGGGGGTTCTCCTGCGAGGTCTCCCCCAACCGGGAGTCCTCTCTCAGGGGCAGGGGGTCCTTAGTGGACATCCCTGCTGCAGGAGCGGACTGCAGCTGGCTCTGCTTCTCAGCCTGATAAAGGAGAAATCAGGTTAACCCACCAGGGCTGAGGTACCTATACCACAGGTCTATTTCCCCAAACAGCATGAAAAGACATACACCTATACAACATAAGAGCAAATTTTGATTATTATCGATAGAACCGCTAGCAAACATCAATGAATCATATGTATTTGCAAAGTGTCAGCAATTGTGTGGGAACACCTTTAAGACTTTCGGAGAAGCATTCCAGGTGACTACCTGGTTGAGAGAATTCCAAGAGTGTGCAAAGCTGTCATCAAGGCAAAGGATGGCTACTTGGGAGAATCTACAATATGAAATGTACTTGGAACATTTTTGGTCGCTACATGATTCCATATGTGTTATTACATAGTTTTGATTTCTTCACTATTATTCACCCAATGGGGAAAATAGTAAAAGTACAGAAACAGCCTTGAATGAGTAGGTGTGTCTAAACTCTTGATTGGTACTGTATATTCTCACCTAACAGAAGAACTGCCCACACAATCTCACATATACAGCTCTGGAAAAAATTAAGAGACCACTGCAAAATTATCAGTTTCTCTGGTTTTACTATTCATAGGTATGTGTTTGAGTAAAATAAACAGTTTTGTTTTATTCTATAAACTACTGACAACATTACTCCCAAATTCCAAATAAAAATATTGTTATTTGTAGAAAACAACAACTGGTCAAAATAACCAAAAAAAAGATGCATTGTTTTCAGACCTCAAATAATGCAAAGAAAACAAATTCATATTAATTTTTCAACAACAAAATACTAATGTTTTAACTTTAGGAAGAGTTCAGAAATCAATATTTTGTGGAATAACCCTGATTTTTAAACACAGCTTTCATGCATCTTGGTATGCTCTCCACTAGTCAGTCACATTGCTGTTGGGTGACTTTATGCTACTCCTGGCACAGAAATTCAAGTAGCTCGGCTTTGTTTGATGGCTTGTGACCATCCGTCTTCCTCTTGATCAAATTCCAGAGGTTTTCAATGGGGTTCAGGTCTGGAGATTGGGCTGGCCATTACAGGGTCTTGATCTGGTGGTCCTCCATCCACACCTTGATTGACCTGGCTGTGTGGCATGGAGCATTGTCCTGCTGGAAAAAACAATTCTCAGAGTTCGGGAACATTGTCAGAGCAGAAGGAACCAGGTGTCCTTCCAGGATAACCTTGTACTTGGCTTGATTCATGCGTCCTTCACAAGGACAAATCTGCCGAATTCCAGCCTTGCTGAAGCATCCCCAGGTCATCACCGATCCTCCACCAAATTTCACAGTGGGTATGAGACACTGTGGTTTGTAGGCCTCTCCAGGTCTCTGTCTAACCATTAGACGAGACGGTGTTGGGCAAAGCTGAAAATGTGACTCGTCAGAGAAGATGACCTTACTCCATTCCTCTATGGTCCAATCCTTATGGTCTTTTGCAAACTTCAGCCTGGCTCTTCTTTGCTTATGATTGATGAAGGGCTTTTTCTAGCTTTGCACGACTTCAGCCCTGCCCCTAGGAGCCTGTTTTGAACCGTCCTCGCCGTGCACTTCACCCCAGCTGCTGTTTGCCATTCTTTTTGTAGGTCACTTGATGTCATCCTACGATTGTTGAGTGACATTTGAATGACTTGACGGTCATCTTGGTCAGTGGACAGTCGTTTTCGCCCTCTGCCAGTCTATAGCTTTGTTGTCCCCAATGTCTGTTGCTTGACCTTGTTCTTATGAATCGCCGTCTTTGAAATGTTCAGGATGGAAGCAACCTGACACTCACTGTATACCTCTGCCAGTAAAGCCAGAATTGAACACTTCTTTTCCTCACTCAAAGCTTTTCTTTTCAACTCTTTTGTCATGCTGAATAGTTATTTTTTTATTCAAATTACCTTTGAGGTACTACTTGCACTGTTTTTGCCATCCAGCTGGTCCTATTGCAAGAGGATAGTGATGACCACAGCAGTG
>JACXGI010007004.1:0-39226 GCA_016801175.1 Esox masquinongy
TTTTCAGTACGGCCGCGGACGCGGCCAGGGTAAACCACTAGGAGCTAAAGCCCCTCTAGGGGGCTCCGCTCCACTCATGTAACCGGAGTTACATTCCCGGTAACTAACGATTTACATATAATAGGTATCCAGACTGTTTGCTATGACACTGGAAACTGAGCTCAGATGCATCTTCTTTCCATTGATTATCCTTGATGTTTCTTCAACTTCATTGAAGTCCACCTGTGGTAAATTCAACTGATTGCACATGATTTAGAAAGGCACACACCAGACTATATTTGGTCCCACAGTTGATAGTGCAGCCATGAAGTTGAAGAAATTGTCTGTAGAGCTCCAAGACAGGGCTGTGTCAAGGCACGGATCTTGACAGCATTCTCAGTCCGCTGGAGCTCCAGAGTTCCTGTGTGGTAGCCTGCCAGCGGAGATGGGAGAACCTGACTGAAAGGATGACTATCACTGCAGCACTCTACTATTCAGGCCTTTATGGCGGAGTGTCCAGACGAATGCCCACTAAGAGTCCTTTAGCTGCCTTCTGGCAAGCTCCAAGCAGGCTGTCACGTACCCTTTACTTATATGCTTCATCATTAAAAAGAGGAAATGTCGTCTCAATTAAACGATGTGATTGAGCATGGCTTTCACATGCTGAAGACAGCAATAAAGGCAATCTGATACTGTTGTGTCTTTGGGACAGCCAGATCTCTTCCTGTCAGTTTCCTCCGGGTACCAACCAGGGAGGTAACTGTATTCTCACAACTGACACCTTGGATTTCATTACAGTTTCTCAAAAGGAAAGACCTACACTTTTAAGATAATAATGGTCTGTCTTCCTTTGTTATTTGCCTCTTTCTTGTCATTATGATAGCAATATACTACCTCCTCCAGTACAATACCATCCAAATAAGGCTCATGAGGGTGTAGTAACACAGTCTGTTCCAACACTGCTTTTATGCAGACAGAGGGTTTGTAAGTAATCAACAAAAAATTGGGACACCTGTAGGAATTGTTAGCATCAACTTTCAAGGTGTGTCACACATTACCTTTTCCCTGAAAAGAGTATCATTTTTTAAAACTCGAAACGCCAAGTTAGAGTAGCTTTCTAAAGCCATCCTTACACTAGATCACCAATGTGCCTTGATGCCATCTCCAGAGCTGTTAAGCGAAGCTTGAACTTTCAGTCCGAATTTAACCTCTTGTCCACTGAAGATGTGGAACAGTTGCTGTTGCACTCACGTGCTGCATATAATGAGCATGGTGACAGGGCAAGTCATCTGCTGGCTCACCAATTGAAACACATGGGTGATTCTCATCTAATTCCCCAAGTGATTCTTCTTGTGGTTTAATTTCAGACCTTAAGGGGATCGATGATGCCTTCAAATGTACTGCCAATATGACTCAGTTCCTGGGTGATCTGGAGTCTCTTTCTGTTGAGTCCGACACAGCGGCTGACCTTGACTCCCCTTTCAGCCTTGAAGAGGTTGTGCAGTCTATCAAGTCAATGCAGAGTAGTAAAGCTCCAGGGCCCAATGGGTTTCCTGTTGAGTTCTTTAAGAAATTTCACACCAAGTTAGCAGCCTATTTTCTATGTACATTGAGTCACTGGAACGTGGCTTGTTGCCACCAACTCACAGGTGTCAATTGCAAAGATCCTACTTCCTGCTCCTCATTCAGGCCTCTGAGCCTCCTTATTGTCGATGTGAAGGTGCTGGTGTAACGGTGGGGTGATGGAAGGGTCCCTCATCTACCGCTTTTCCCGGTTTCCATTTATTCACAAACACATCCCGGACTGGTTCATTGTCACATGTCTTCAATCACGCACACCAGGTCCCAATCATTCCATCAGTATGTGTTTTAAATGTTTCTCCTCTGCTCCCCTCACTTGTCGGTTATTGTTGCTTGTCATGTTATGTATTGGTAAGTGTTTATTCTCGTGTTAGTTCGCCACTACACGTTCTGCTGTCTGTTAGCATTTTCTGTTCAGTTTTCTTGTATGCATTCGTTTGTTTTGTTTGTTAATAAATATACGTTCAAACGCACTCTGCCTGTGCCTGGTTCCTTCCACTCAACCACTGCATCGTGACAGCTGGCTAAAGTGATAGCGAAGCATCTGGAGGAGGTCCGGTCTGGAATCATATCAGAGGAACAGACTGGCTTTATTAAGGGTAGACACTCCTTTCTGAACATCCAGACGTTGTTCAATATTATTTATTAGAAAACAATCCTCTAAATTTCCTGAGGTGGTAATCTCTCTAAATGCGGAAGAAGTTTGGCTTTGGGGACAAATTGGGCTAATGGGTCCGTCTCTTGTATATGTCTCCCCAGTCCAGTGTCTGTACTAATGTTCCGTTCTGATTATTTTGCCCTTGAACATGGGACCAGGCAGGGTTGCCCTCTCTCCTCTTTATTTGCCCTTCGCTATTGAGCCCCTTTCAATAGTTCAATTTGCATCTTCACGGGAGGGGGTTGAACACAGGTTGTCATAATATGCTGATGATTTGTCAGTAAACCTGCAACCTGCTTACCTTCCATTCTACCTTCCATTCATACATTCCTTTCTATTCTGGAAGACTTTGGCTCCTTTTCGGGATACAAGCTGAATCTCCAGGAGAGTGAGTGCTTCCCAAACAACCCGGCAATCCGACCCTTATGCTTTTCCCATCCTAGTCTCTAAATACTCTTTACCCTCTCACTTCTTTCGTTACCTGCAAGTCAGACAAAAATCCTCAGTTTTCTGGCTTCCGCCGAACCCCCTGGCCGACCCTGGGATAGTATATTGTCTTTACTACCTTGACAGAATGGATTAAACTCTCAGATCTATTTGGTTATTCTGTCATTGGACAAGCACTCCACTAACAAAACTAAATCTGCCTGGGAGCGGGAGATGGGCATGGAATTCACAGAGGAGTGGTGGGATGAGACGATTGGCAGAGTGCACTCCACTACATCTTGTGCTCGTCTTGGTCTTATACAATTTGAGGTTGTGCATAGGGCTCATTTTTCCAAGTTGAGGCTAGCTGAAATCTATCTGAATGTGAACGATGAGTGTGATAGATGCCCTGTCTCCCCATGTGACCTTAATCATACGTTCGCTCTGTGCCCTGCCCTTAAGAACAATTGGGAATCCATTTTCCAGATTTTATCTGAAGTGCTAAACATTAACCCGCAACTATGGCCCAGGATAGCTGTTTTTGGTGTTCCAGAGGACCTGTTTTCATTAGCCCCCAACCAAGCAGACATTGTTGCTTTTACTTCCCTATTGGCTCGATGCAGGATTCTTCTTAACTGGAAATCTGTTTACCCCCCTTCTGTTAGTGTCTCTGTGGCTCAATGACATTGCTTTTTTTACATCTTGAAAAAATGTAAAACTCCCTCAGGGGCTCCACTTTTGTACAAATGGCATCCTAATATTGAATATGTTCACACAATGCAGAGACTCCTTTCTGATGTGGTGCTTAAATGTTTTTAATTTTTTTATCATATATATTTTTTTATCTATGTAACATTAGTGTCTTGGTTCTGTGTTTGTCTCATAAAAATAAATAAAAAAATAATTAATTAAAAAAACTGGCCAAATTATTAGACGTAAACAAAGCAATGACTTAGTTTTTAAATATGTGACATTTATGTAGCCACAAAGTCTCAACTCTCTGATCGCCCTCTTCCCCCTCTTCCCCCTCTCTCTGTGTCTCTGTAGAATCTGCTGTCTGCTGTAGACAAGCTCCTGTCTGGCGGGCCACTTAATGATAACAGGAAATTGAGTGCCTTTCTAGAGCTAGTAGAGCTTGCTCTGAGAATGATAGGACCCATGCTGAAACACCCTAAGACCAGGAGGTCCTACAATCACACTGGTAGGAGAGCATCCTGAGCCCCATTTGTTTAATAGCAATACTTTCCTGTTCACCTTAAAGAGTTGAGATGCATAAATGCAGTCACAATTGTTTTGGCTTTTGAACAAGGAGTACCGGAAACGTTGTTATTCCAAGGCAGTTGTTTAAGTTTATATGTGGCGATTTTTAAATAGCTGACAGTCTGTGTTAAGTTATATGGCTTCCATTGCATAACATAATATCCTGTACACAAGTCTCACATTAGGCCTGTTGGTTAAGATGTGAATTCATTTGCTTCCAGAGTTAGAGTTGTTGGTGCTGAGAAATGCCTCCACCCCTAAGGGACCCCTCCGTTTGTCCTGTCAACTTACTCAGTTAGACTGTCAGTGGGAGACTGCTGCTGGAGATTCACTCTATCCAGGTTGGCATATTTAACATCCATGTTAACATCATCTTTACCCCTGTCATCACAATCCAAGCAAAAATCTTTATAATGTACTGTAATGATAGAATATAATTGTGCCTGGACACAGCACTTAACAATGAACCACAAACCCTGAGATGCCTTATTTGCTAAACAAGCACCAACGCAATTAGAGTAGTAAAATGCAATGGTATGTGAGAGATTACCCCGGGTATGACATCAAATTACTTTGTAATGCTCAAATTGCGTTGGTAACTGTCTTAAATGAGCAATAAAGCATCTTGGGGGTTTGTAACATATTGCCAGTGTACCATGTTTAAGCTCTGTGTCCAGGCACTCGGCAATGCATTGTGCATAGGAACAGTTCTTAGCCATGGTATATTGGCCATATACCACACCCCCTAGTGCCTTACTGCTTACTTATTACCCGTGTGGTTTGAAACCTGAATTCTGATTTGGTGACAGCCTTGGTTTATGAGAGCTTGTACCATGGTTATATCATCTCATCACTTCTTACTGCTCTAACTGTTGGTAACTGGTTTAAAAGGCATCTCTGTGTTTTGTGATATATTACATGCGTGCCTTATTGCTTGTATAAACCACTGCTAACAGACAATCAGCATTCAGGATTCAAACCACCCGGTTTAAAATGTAAAATTATTTATCTAATGTAAAAATGCCTAACCATTGACATTTTGCTTTTACAGGATTTGCGACAGTGGCCCTCCTCAGCTATAAGGATCTGGAGAAATCCTGCAACCACTCCTTCTCTGAGTTGACAGCAAAATATGGCCAGAGCTTCCAGATCAACTCTAAAGTGGTGACGGCAACTGTTAGTAACAAGAATACAACACACCTCAAAGAGGCAGTCAACATCACCTTCTCCCATCTGAATGCGGTGAGAACCAAAAGATGTTTTCCTCTATTCCATTATGATGGTCTATGGCAGTATCAAATCATATACTACACTATATGGTACTCTGATGAGCTAGTAGTTCTAACTAAATAATTGTACACAGAAATTTTAGCCTCTTGTTTGTAACTACAATACATTTCAAGATACATTTGGATACATTCGACTAATCCAGCTTTTCCTTTTCTACAATGGTGTTTTTGGGTGAGAGTATTTTTTGCCATCTGGTCTTCTGTGTTGTTTATAAGTGCTGTGTTCCAGTTAGTTGAAGGGAACTACACCTGTGCGTACTGGGAAGCTGCGGTGGGAAACGGGTCCTGGTCTGAGAATGGCTGTGTCCTGGTGCAATCCAATGCCACCCACACCATGTGCTCCTGCAAGCATCTCAGCAGCTTCGCTGTTCTCATGGCTCTGTATGATATAAAGGTGAGGAGGATTTTTCTTTGACTGCAGCTTTATCTCAGCAGTAGGATTGAGCAGGAACAACTGGATTTAAGACATTTGAGATCCAATTCTTAATTTGTCAATTGTTGACCAGACCAAAGGCATCTTCTTTACTATGCTTCTTCTAACAGTTTCATTTCGGTTACATTGTCACTAAATTATAGAAGTCCGAAACAGAAAATGAAAGTGGGCTTTGCAATTCCTTTTTCTAAAAGGGTATATATTTTGGAACAATTAGCAAAACGAAAAAAATATTGATAGTTGGTTATGCTTTTTACTATGTGTTTTAAAACCACCCATAATTACATTGTAATCATAATTTGCCTTGCAATTTTAATTCCAAGTTGTATTAGAACTAGCTATCAATTAAAAAACATGGACAGGGTTTCATAACATGGAGGTTTCTTGGACTAAAAGTGGAATCCCTGAAATCACATTTTATCTGAGGACAGAGCCTTACATTGTAATATGCACACCAGCTACTGGCTTATACTAACTTAATTTTCTACTACTTAGCTGATTATACATTACTTTAAGAGCATAAGTTCAGTATACAGAGCCGATTATTTCTTTTTTCCTATCAATGAAAACATTTACATTCATGTTATTATTATTATTACACTCATGTCCAAACAGTCTTACAGTAGATACATTTATTTTAATTCTGGCCTCCATGCAAATCAAATTCCACATCACTTGCATTTAAAGCACCATTATTTACCAACGGAGCTAGACAGGCATACATTGTGCTTAACTGTGATAAATGTGAACAATATTAATCAGATCGATTAAGAATCAATTTGGTTCAACTTCTGAAAATTTGAAATGTGAGCAAGGAATTTGGAAAAGACTAATAACACCATTTGTAATATCCACCATTCAAAATAGTAAATAAAAATGACTACTCCTTAAATGAATCTGAATGAATCGAACTATTCAGTAAATTGAATACTCTGTGGAGAAAGAGAGAAGAAAAGGGAGAATGATGACGTTTAGAGGGTGCGAGAGGAAACAATACAGAAAAAGATGGAGTGGAATAGAGCAAGATAGGAGAGAGTTAGAGAAGCCAAAGGCAGAAAACACTGATATACAGATAAACAAGAAAAGTCACACATTTTAAAGGGGCCATGTATGAAAAAATTAACTGTACTGCTTGACTTGTAGTCTCCTCATACTTACATTTCACATGTACAATCACCCCACCCTAAACCACCCTGGACTAGTTAATACTATTACGGTCTCATTCAGTAAAGGAAGAAAAGGAGACAAGTTGTGATATTGTTTAAATTCAGTTTTGCAAACGTTAGAGACAGGATTCTACATAGCACTCCTTTCAATGCAATAAAATGCAACAAAAAATTGTGTGTGAAGATTGAATGAGTCTGTGAGTGCTAAATTGTGTGGGTGTGTGGGTTAGAGGAAGACTGCATACAGATGTCTGTGTGTGAAGTTCACTTGGTTCCATTAAATTATTTATGTTTTTTCGAGTTAATTTAGCGGTTTGCTTGAGTTCCATGCCGTCATGGTGCTTTACAGTATTATGTGCAGATGTCATTTTGTTTCTGACTTAGACACTTTAAAGAATGGTGGCATGTCTTGTCAGGTATGTGTGCTCATCTGAGTGGTATGGTATTTGATCATGTAGAAATCTCATTCACAATAGTCTTTCTTATAAAAATAAACTAGAAACAGTGAATCTCACATTCACTTCCAACCAAGAAAGACATACTAGCATTTTTGTTGAAACTAGTGGAATTCCTGGTAAAATGTGCCCTCGTACAGCAAGTAGTGACTTCACTGACTTTGGGTGCTGATGCAGAGTGTGGAATGTGGAGTGTTTAATTTATTTAAGTAATTGGGTTATCTGCCCATAATTTAATGTACTCAAAATATTTTTTTTTCCATTGTACTTTATATATTTTTTCTTGGTTTGATAACGTAAGTAGGGTAAGTTGTGCCAACTTTTACTTAAGGTGTCCCATAGACAAGGGGAAAAGAGACAGAAATTAAACGTATACATCAACCATTATTTCAGGACATCCCGTCACGTGAAATGACAGGAATGCACCTATGACAAAGGGCCTTAAAAATACTGCATGACTGATAAAAAGAAGTGATTCTGTGGATCAACTTGCCCAGGGTAGGGGTGAGATGATCCTAGTCAATCCGTAAGTTGAGCTGCCTGGGGGTAAATTGACCAATCCTTTCTTTTCAAATAAAAAAACACCATTTAGAATAATAAAATTTATTTTTCAAATAAAATTGAATAATGTAATCTCTCTTTCCAAACAGTATTGCTTATTTTTGTTAAAGGTAATCTTTAGCAATATAAAAACAACCACATAGTTTTAATACTCAGAATGATTTAATGTTTGTAGGTGAAATAATTTACAATAGTTCCAATCTAAGGGACAGTCACCACAGTGTCAAGGATAAAAAATTAATAAAATATTAAGCTCAACTACCGTAAAATCTCACACATCATAAACTTCTGTATAACTGCCAATTTTCAGTCATATTTAAATTATTTTGAAAAAAATGTAAACATTTATTCCCTCCATTTGTTTCTTTAGTCATTTCAATTTTTACATTGTACCATGGACAGTCAGGAAATTTGAATACAAAACAATTACTATTATTTTACTATTACAAAACTATTACTTTGCTATTACAAAACTATTACTTTTGCAACTAAGCAGCTCTGTGGTGTAGTGGTTAACAACACAGTCTTTCAAGATGGTGACCTGGGTTTGAATCTTGAGAGGGCAACATTTTCTATTGGGGGCCGGCTGAACTAGGCTTGCTTGGTTTCTTGTTTCATGACATCAGTAATCAACTAACTATATTAATTATTCCCCAATGGTTTAACTAATACATGGTGTTCTCTGTCTGAACTGAGTTTAAAAGTAAAGTGTTTCATCATCCGTTTTATGTCTGAAACAGAGGCTTTCACTTAATGTTTGAAACACAGGAAATGTTCTGGCTTCGCCTTGTTTCACACAGGAAATGCTCTGGCTTCGCCTTGTTTCATTGACATGTAGGCTACAACTGTGTGTCAACTGAATAGCAAGGACAGTTGACTTTGTGCTTCCAACGTGTTCCCGTAGACAAATATGGGTTTCCAATTGTTCGTCTCTACCCCTCTCTCCAGGACACATTCCAGCTCCAGCTGATCACCTGGGTGGGCTTGTCCCTGTCCATGCTATGTCTTTTCTTCTGCATCCTCACCTTCTCTCTGATACGCACCATCCAGAGCACACGCAACACCATCCACCTTCACCTCTGCATTAGCCTCTTCATTGCCAACTTCGTCTTCCTCGTTGGCATCTCGGCCACAAATAACCAGGTAAGCTTTCATTCAACGAATCGTGTTAATTCATGCTAATTATGCAAATGTGTTCACATTCATATCATCAAAGTTGAAATGTTTAAACATTTGAAGTTGCGTTAGTGATGAATGAAGTATTTACAAAAGATATCAAAAAGCAACTGAACATTGAATTAGGCCCTTATCGAGTGCTTTTCACAAATAAGCAATTCGTTATGTAACACCATTTACTGTATGTGTTATGCACCACCATGTAGGGAAGAAAGTATTTGATCCCCTGCTGATTTTGTATGTTTGCCCACTGACAAAGAAATGATCAGTCCATAATTTTAATGTTAGGTTTATTTGAACAGTGAGAGACAGAATAGCAACATAAAAAATCCAGAAAAACACATGTCACAAATGTTATAAATTGATTAGCATTTTAATGAGTGAAATAAGTATTCAACCCCTCTGCAAAACATGACTTAGTACTTGGTGGCAAAACCCTTGTTGGCAATCACAGAGGTCAGATGTTTATTGTAGTTGGCCACCAGGTTTGCACACATCTCAGGAGGGATTTTGTCCCACTCCTCTTTGCAGATCTTCTCCAAGCCATCAAGGTTTTGAGGCTGACGTTTGGCAACTCGAACCTTCAGCTCCCTCCACAGATTTTCTATGGGATTAAGGTCTGGAGACTGGCTAGGCCACTACAGGACCTTAATGTGCTTCTTCTTGAGCCACTCCTTTGTTGCCTTGGCTGTGTGTTTTGGGTCATTGTCATGCTGGAATACCCATCTACGACACATTTTCAATGCCCTGGCTGAGGGAAGGAGGTTCTCACCCAAGATTTGATGGTACATGGCCCCATCCATCGTCCCTTTGATGCGGTGAAGTTGTCCTGTCCCATTAGCAGAAAAACACCCCAAAGCATAAAGTTTCCACCTCCCTGTTTGACGGTGGGGATGGTGTTCTTGGGGTCATAGGCAGCATTCCTCCTCCTCCAAACACGGCAAGTTGAGTTGATGCCAAAGAGCTTGATTTTGGTCTCATCTGACCACAACACTTTCACCCAGTTCTCCTCTGAATCATTTAGATGTTCATTGGCAAACTTCAGATGGGCCTGTACATGTGCTTTCTTGAGCAGGGGGACCTTGCGGGCGCTGCAGGATTTCAGTTCTTCATGGCGTAGTGTGTTACCAATTGTTTTCTTGGTGACTATGGTCCCAGCTGCCTTGAGATCATTGACAAGATCCTCCCATGTAGTTCTGGGCTGATTCCTCACCGTTCTCATGATCATTGCAACTCCACAAAGTGAGATCTTGCATGGAGCCCCAGACCGAGGGAGATTGACAGTTCTTTTGTGTTTCTTCCATTTGCGAATAATCGCACCAACTGTAGTAACCTTCTCAACAAGCTGCTTCGCGATGGTCTTGTTGCCCATTCCAGCTTTGTGTAGGTCTACAATCTTGTCCTTGACATCCTTGGACAGCTCTTTGGTCTTGGCCATGGTGGAGAGTTTGGAATCTGATTGATTGCTTCTGTGGACAGGTGTCTTTTATACAGGTAACAAACTGAGATTAGGAGCACTCCCTTAAAGAGTGTGCTCCTAATCTCAGCTCGTTACCTGTATAAAAGACACCTGGGAGCCAGAAATCTTTCTGATTGAGAGGGGATCAAATACTTATTTCACTCATTAAAATGCAAATCAATTTATAACATTTTTGGATTTTTTTGTTGTTATTCTGTCTCTCACTTTTCAAATAAACCTACCATTAAAACTATAGACTGATTATTTCTTTGTCAGTGGGCAAACGTACAAAATCAGCAGGGGATCAAATAATTTTTTCCCTCACTGTAGGTTTATTATGTATTATGCATTATGTAACACCAATCTGTAGGTGTATTATGTAACATCATGTACTAAGTGTTTGTAGTAGGTGTATTATGTAACACCATGCACTAGGTGTATCATGTAACACCATGCACTAGGTGTATCATGTAACACCATGCACTAGGTGTATCACGTAACACCATGCACTACGTGTATCACATAACACCATGCACTAGGTGTATCATGTAACACCATGCACTAGATGCATTATGTAACACCATGTACTAGATGTCAGACATGTCTTTAAGTTACTTCAGACAAGTCTAAGTCAAGTCTTAAGTCACTGCCTGCAAGTCCATGTCAAGTCTCAGGTCTTTTAAGCACTATAGGCTACAGTTATAGTCTTAGTCCAAAGCAAGTCCTTTCAAATTAAGGTGCACTTTTTGGGGATGAATATTATTTTATGGGCAATTTTAAATCAGCAGTTGATAATCTAGTATACTAATACTGAATTGCAACATTTAATTTACTATAGCAAACATGCATTGTATGTTCAATTGAAGTATGATCATGTTGAGGGTCTGGCCTATTCTATTCTATTCTACTATTCTATCTGCCATTGACCAAATTGTCTGACTATTTTACACAGGTTAGCCATGAGCTAACAGCTTTTTGTGTTCTGTATGGTTATGTGTTAACAAGTTATTAGCTACTGTAACTAAATGGGCTGGCAAAGATTAGAAACGGGCCCAATCCTTGACAGCGAACTAACATTAGTCTTCTCACTGAATGTAAAAAATCTTCGTATTGCTATTACGAATAGAACAGATGCAGTGTCGCTAACGTTAGCTAGGTGACTTTCAACTTTAATCGCTTGAGCTACCAGACCAGAACAAGGCAGGAAGGCAGGTTTTTCATTAGTTTTAGCTATTCTATATTTACCTTCCAAGGCACAAGTCCAAAGACTACAAGTCCAAGTCAAGTCCCAAGTCTTTTGAATAGATCGCAAGTCAAGTCCCAAGTCAATTTATTGGTGACTTAAGTGCGACTTGAGGCCAAGTCTGCGACTTGAGTCACCAACTCTGTTAGATGTATTATGTATCACTATGTACTATATGGATCATGTAACACCATGTATTGGATGTATTATGTAACACTATGTACTAGATGTATTATGTAACACCATGTACTAGATGTATTATATAACACCATGTATTAGATGTATTATGTAACACTATGTACTAGATGTTTTATGTAACACTATGTACTAGGTGTATTATGTAATGACAACTTGCTTGTTCCCCTCCACACATGAACTGGTATGTGCAGTATGTATAGAACAAAAATGTAATTCATTCTCATTCACTTTCTCCCCAATATTTCTGCTTTCTTCATCCCTTTCTCCTCTCCTCCTCAGGCTGGTTGTGCTGTGGTGGCAGGGTTGCTTCACTTCTTCTACCTAGCAGCGCTCTGCTGGATGTGTATGGAGGGAGTTCACCTCTTCAGAATGGTAGTCCTGGTCTTCAACACTACCATTAAGCCCCTCTACATGATGTCAGGAGGCTACGGAATTCCTGCTATCATTGTTGTCATCTCGGCTCTGTCTAACGCCAAGGGATACGGCACAGAGCGTTTGTGAGTGGCCACTGCTTAGATACCAGACAATATCCTCCCCTAACTGTATTACCTATGTCCATGTCTTGACTCTATCATTCTGTCTGTTGAACCATACAGATCAGATTTTCATGTGTGTATTTTGTGTTTTAGCTGCTGGCTCAACCTGGAGGATGGATTTATTTGGAGCTTCTTTGGCCCTGTTTGTATCATCATTATGGTACATATGGCAGATCTGGGGTCGAATAGTTCCATCAGTCCTGCTTGCAATGTTTTGTGTCATGTTCTGCTTACATCACAATGTTTTTCTCTTCCAAGGTGAACGTGTTCTTCTTCCTCATCACTGTGTGGAAGTTGGCCCAGAAATTCTCAAGCTTAAACCCTGACCTTGACAAACTCCGCAAGATCAAGTGAGTGATCTTAGAAACATACGTTCTCACACATCATTGTTTTTCTAGCGTTACTGTACGATGTAGTGGCCTGTGCTGTCCATCTCTCTCTCTCTCTCTTTATTGCCAATTTTTACTCTGCACTTATTTTTGACATAGATTGATTTGATTATGATGTAAACTTTACCCCCTATACCACCTCTCTCTCTCTCTCTCTCGCGCTCTCTCTCGCTCTCTCTCTCTCTCTCTCTCTCTCTCTGTGTGTGTCCTCCTTTAGGGCATTCACCATAACTGCAGTGGCCCAGCTATGTGTGCTGGGCATCATGTGGATCTTTGGCTGCTTCCAGTTTGATGAGAGCATGCTGGCCATGTCATACCTGTTCACTATCTTCAACTGTCTGCAGGGGGCCCTGGTATTCCTCATGCACTGTCTGCTCTCCAAACAGGTAGATGTCAAAACATTTGGGTTTATTCACACTCCTTCTGAAGCAGCAGCTACTCTACCTGGGGTACACAGAAAACCAAAAACAGAACAAATTACAGAAGTTACACAATTTAAATTCAACAAAGAAATGTAATCTCAGTAGAAGGCCTTTGGCCCCAAAAAAAACAGTGTATTGTTCATCAATTTGTATTGTTCTGGAAGCTGCTCACAGGCTAAACCAAATTTAAAATGCCAGAGCAAATTTCTATATTTGCTCTGATACAGAAAAAACAAAGGCCTGTGGGGATTTATCCTTGTCCAGCAGTGATGTGTTGTTGTTCTAATTCTTTTGGACTGATTGCGCCGTGTTCTACCACTTTAGGTGAGAGAAGAATATGTCAAGATCATAGAAAGGGTCTATGTACCACAGAAGAAGTACTCAGAGTTTTCCTCCAACCAGTCAAGCAACAGCAAATCACAGGTATAATGTCTTGATAATTAATTTGCCGAATGTAGAAGGGCACAAAGTCCTCAAAATTGATGTGCTCATGCCCCCGAACTATGGCTATTGTTTGAACAATAGGTTGCAGGTTGTTTTTTTCTGTCTTCTGTAGAACAGTCACAAATTATTTAAAAAAACAAATTGTAGAGGTGTTGCAAATGAAATAAAAAGTATGGGGCCCAAGAGAGCTGTTTGATTTGTGCTTGTTTCAGTGTAATGAATTAGCTAATGAACTAATGAATAAGCAAACAGCCCGCTCTGCACCAAATCAGTACAACATGGGTCTGCTGCTGTGCGTTTAACTAACCCAGCGTTGCGGCCGTAGACAGATGTTTGTTTCTTTGTTTATTTATTGCCCATAGCAAGTAAGTCATTCTATAAAAACAGATTAAGTGTGAAAATGGACTATAGTAAACCTTCGCAGAATCATCACTTACAATAGGAAAGTTCAACAGGGGAAAGTCCAGCAAGGGAAACATCTGCAAAATAAGTTCTGTAAAGAAAAGTTGTACAGGGAAATGTTTTGCTAGATGATTTTCTGCAAAAGAAATATTTTGCATGATAAAAGTCTTCATGAAAGATTGTATATGTTGTGTTTCACAGAACTGAGCCATATCTTAATGTTTACTTCACACTTATCAGCAGGCCCGCAGATAGGGTGGGGGGGGGGCAAACGGGTCTGTTGTCCCGGGCCCAGGGTAGGGAGGGGGGTCCAGAACTGACATTGGGTTGACATTAAAGGGCCCATCTAAGATTATCTCGTCCCAGGCCAAGGCAAGACTGTCAGCTAGCCTGCTTATCAGGACTATCAGTCTCATAATTTCCATTTAATGAGATTTCTCTGAACCTTTCAAAACTCCTAGTTCTAACTCATAGATGATAGAAAATAAATTAGATTTTAGATATTTGAATTTAATAGGCAAACTCATGATTGTCGCTCAGAGCTGGAGGTTCTTAGAGATAAGGTGGGTGGACTGGTGTTAAATTAGAAGTCTTAGAAATGTGTTCTTGTAGAGAAATCTACCAAAGGCCATTTTGAAAGTCAGATGTTGCTGTTGGAGTAGCAGATGTTTAAGAGTGAGCAAAGTTAGAGGAGGGCATTTATCTAAAACAGTACAAGTAAGCTATAAATAAGTTATTACCAGTAATTCTGACATGGTCGTCTGTCTGTGCTGTGACTGTGGTTGTGTGTCCCCCAGACCTCCAAGAGCATCCAGAACACAGGAGAGTCTCAGATCTAGAAGGGGCTGGCCACTGGTTACTGGACACTGACCTCTGATGCTGTTTCCACATTCAGATTTGCCAGAAATGCCATGAAGTTTCAGAACACTGAACATTCTGGTTTACCCAAAGGTATACATTGGTAGTACTCTTGTCCCAGATTCTTTTGTGCTGTCTTCTAAAAAACAGCCCACCAGCCTAGTCTTTTGTTTATGTTGGTTCATGTGAAATTCTTTGTTCCAATAAGAAATCAAAACATCCAAAACATAATAAAATACGTAATTTACTGTACATGTACACTATCACAGCCACATAGTAAAATGCACAAGAAATACAATAGATAATACCATGTGCCTGTTTCTTTCTGCACTGTCTTATTAGGTGTTGTTATGTATGTTTTTTTTTATCTGTTTTCTTTTTACTTTGGAGGTGGGATTTCTTGTGAGTTACCTGGGGTGGCAGAGATTTCCATGTAAAATGAGCTACCAGAGTACTGTGCTTTTTTGCCAAGGAGCTGAGCAGTTTTGTATATATCTCTGGAAGATTCTGTAAATGTTACTGTATTTTCTCTATTATTTTAAGGTACAGTTAAATAGAGTAATCATAAAATATATTTATTTTTATTATTTTACACTGAATTCATTTGTGTTTTTCAGCCTGGGAGGTGACCCTGATAATACTATGAATAATATTAATATAATAGTTTGGATGTAATGCTAATAAGAAAGTCCTATAGAAAATAAAAATGAATATTAGAAAATGTCATGGTTGATTAAAAATCATTGTTCAAAACTCAATCATCCTCATCACAATGATTTGACACATGTTACATTTTGTGATGAATGTAATTTTGAATTATATATTTTGTTTAAATATTTTCCTAATAGTATTTACATTTTCGAGAGTAATGAACCCAAGAAATCAAACAGACATGATCATGACAGTTAAATTGTTTCTAGTAAGGTGTGCATAAAAGGAAACATTACAATTATTGTAAATATTTAGGCTATTTGTAGAGAATAATTTTGACTGTTTTACTGGACAAATGTTGCACTTTTAACTGTAACTTACTTCACTATGATTTTAGACTTTATATTTGCCAAGAGACAAAGTATTTTAAATATACAGTATGTGTCTGTGTCTTGATTGTATTGTCCAATATGGTTCAAGTTACTTTATGTGTAAGACATTTTTATATTCCTTTTTAGATTACTAGAAACGCTGCATGTGTAGATTATTTTGATGTACAGTATTGTGACACTGCTTAAATAAGGTTTCTGAAAACGATCAAAAATGAATTTGTTATTTAGTACCTACATCGTATCCGGACTGGGTAGGGATAGAGCGACTAGTAGATAGTATTTGTTCCTCATCTTAGAATATGCAAATTCAGTATAAGAACAACGATTAAAGCGTCAAAGAGTTTTTAACTCAGAGTCACAAGGTATGAAAACAGAAAATTATAAACGTTTCACCCCTTTCATGATCTTAAAGGGGCACCTACATCATGAGTTGTGTGGATCTTACTGTACCGACCAAATGAGAGTAAAAGATAAGCACCAAAATCCTGGCAAGTACTTATTTTTCCGTTTTGGATAGTGGAATTCAGCTGAAAACCACAAGGTAAAACTTTAAATGGCCCTGCAATGGTCCAGTCATAGCCCAGACCTCAATCCTGTGGAAAATTGTTTTTCTCTTACAAATTGTTGGCTAAACAATCTTCATAAAGGTATCTTAGTTTTTGTCTAAAGTTACATCAACAAAAGCTTTATTTTCAATAAGGGTGTGCAAACGTTTGAATCCCACTGTAAATGAAAATTTAGCCCTACAAATCAAAAACAACCACTAAGAGTTCATGTAAAATATTCACCACACTGGTTGAATCTACATCAAAGGATGCTCATAAAACATTCTATGTTCTTGAGGGAGGTGGTGGAAAAATGGTTAGCTATGAGACAGCATCTTGACTGAAACTCATTCAGTTAATAATATACATAATTGTTATTATACTTTGTGCCTTGACCAAGAGCACAATGGTAGAAGATGGTAAAACTATTGGATCATAGACCAGCAACTTTTTATTTAGATTTATATGGGATACCAATAGATTCTGCCAGTCATTGTAATAATTTTAGGGGAGACATTTAAGGGCCATGACAAACCCTGTTCTAATGGACTAATATGGAAAAAGTTAGCTCCTGCACTTATTTAAAATCAAACAATGCCCATAGTTTATAATAAAACAATGTTTTTTTTACATATTGCACTGCTTTTTAAACAGAAATTTGAACACATTCTAGAAAACTACAGACGTTTATGCTATTAATTGCAATAAATTATTTTAATAGTTTCACAGCACTAGTTTATACCCATTCAATGAGCCTTCATTTTGTAGTTTATCCATTCAGATGCATATCCTATGTATCAAATAAATCCTATGACATGTACTGTTTGTGCCTTATATGATATTATTTGAATACTATTTGTTGCTGTTGTTGTATTTACACACGTCTCTCTGTTGCTGTGTCCTAGTCAAAGGTAATGTAGGGACGTCGCTAATCCTATTTTAGGGGGTCTTTAGGGTCTTTAGGGGGTCTCATAGTTTGTCTAACAAACTATGAGACAGGTATACTTTTAGCCAACCTTGACCAAAAAGAACCTTATTTTGATAGATTTTACACCTGTTGTTACTCTAAAAATACATGATGAAAAGTTATTTTGAGGTGTATGCCCAGACCCCCAAAACAAGGCTTAGCCCCTCCATTAATTTCTAGTGACGTCCCTGGTGTAATGCAGTTGTTTAGGCTCGGTAAATGCTTTAAACAGACTGTGGCAGTTCGCTAGTTTGCAGGACTAGTTTCACCGCACAAAATGTTGATCCGGTGCAGGACAGCATAAATGAGACTCCCAGACGGTAAGTAACAGGTATATTATGGTTGTATATTTTCTTTTTAACAGGTTACCATTTGGTGACAGGACAAAGAAGACACGCAGCCTTTTTCAGGGAAACATAATAAGGCTCATTTGTTCCACCTGTTCACTCCCACCCGTTACCTAATCAGGTATCTTGGGTGTCCTTGGGCCTACCTCCCAGGGGAGGGTGTCAGAGGAACGTGCATCCCACCTGAACCATCACAAGACACTATACACGAAGGCATAGATTGGAATGTGTCCACTGACAACACAGTGGGCTAAGTAGTTGCAAAACATCCCCCAAATCCACATGTTGGGTTATAATTTGCTTTCTCCCAAGCCTATTTGCATCCATGGTAACTCTTTCAACCTCAATTCTCCTGAGGACTGGTATCGTTGATATTTGTAATGCAACTGTATACCGTCTTTACCTGTTAAATTCATTCAATAATACCTATTATTGATGAATTTATTCATTATAAATTCATCAATAATTACTATGAATTTATTTTTTGGAATCATCAAAAACAAGGGTAAAAATCCAGTTCCACCACATCTCTATCCTAACCAGTGATATCCTGTAGCGTCTCATACTCTATGCTAGGGTTACGGTTAGTCTGTCAGCTATCAGAGAGTTTGGATTTGACAACCTACAGGGAAAGCATTGGAATGGATTGGATGTATATGCAGTGGTGAAACCTTATAAATATTCACTGAAAAGCAAGTTCAGCATCACAAGAGGCACTTCAATCAACACTTTGAAAAATCCAGAGTTTACAAGATGCACTTCAATCAACACTTTGAAAAATCCAGAGTTTACAGATTGAAGACACAGCTGTGTATTATTGTGCAAAACGCTCACGGTGATACAAAGCGGCACAAAGATGTACAAATACTGCTCCCATTTTAAGTTCACAAAAGATGTATTCACCAGGAGGGGGCGATATGAGTCTACTGTCATCAAAATCCCAAACCTCTAAATTATGATATTAACTATATAAAGTTGGCTCATATCAAAACACATGATAAATATGTAATATAAAACAGTACTGAATGTGAAGTGCATTATTATCACTACCCTTTAAACTGTTACAGGGAAAGCAGACAACAGTTAAACGGGATCTTCAGTTTCCAAGTAAGAACTTGTCATCAAAGTCTATAAAAAAAGAATCACCAAAAGGAGATAAAGTTCAGTTCTTCTGAATGTAGATCTCTTTTACTACCTTTTTAGTGCCTTCGTGTAAGGATGTCTTGTAGGCCTTTAGGTTGAGGGAATAAATCCACTCTAAATTTTGCTCAGGGTTAGGGTAAAAATGTCTCCTATCATGTTAGAATAAATTAACCTAATAAACAATTGAGCATTAAATATAGAAGATATTTTAGTTTGTATACGTGTCAAGTCTCGAAAATAGACAAACAAATGCACATCTCATCATATTATTAGAAATGCCAATCCATTCTTTTGTTTGAAATTGCAGAACACAAATGTGTTGCCTTATGGGATTCATCTTCACTCTCAGAAGCTGCAACATTGCACACCCAGCTAAAAGGGGCCATTAGATGGTCTAATTAGCTCCTAGCCCTTTGATTATTTTCGCCCCTTCTGCAATTTGAACACCTGCTAATGGTGGAGCTACATATTAAAGCAAAAATGGAGGGTCGAGCAGAGCAAGGAGGGGTTTATTTGGGCTGGAGCACTAGTTCTAGATTGCTAGATTACTCCGCCACAAACCTCTTCATGCTGTTGCCTTCTTCCAGAAAACATCTCATTCATTCCAATCCAGACTCTCCCCAACCCTCTATTCGAATCCACAATCTGCGATGTCTCAATTTAAATTCTCTTTTCATAAAACTTTTGCAGTTTTACTTCTCTTACACTTTCACAATAACTTACACAATAATTTACTTTTGTCATTATTTCTCATCTCTGGCAATGTTTATAATCCAAGCAACTATCTTTTGTCATTAAGATGCAACAAGCAACATGGTGTGAAAGAAATATGATGCTAGATGTCCTGTGTAACATATTAAATAGGGAGAATGCATTTCTTCAAAAAAACCTACAACGTCTAAATCTGTGATTACAGTAGCATAGTGATGCGTTCAAAACTGTGTGTCCACTACTCGAGGTCTGTCAGTGAGTTCTCCCAGACACTTAAAAAAACATAATAGACTTTAAATAAACTATTCAGGAAACCAATAGAATCCACTTAAGGTATTAACACAAGCTTGCAGGAGGAACAACAGTTGTTGTATCACCAGCAACACACAAAGTGTTTAACAATGTATGACATCAGTTTATGACAAACATGTGTGACAAAGAATTACAGTTTAGGAATCCTTTTATAATGAAACATGAACAGACTCCAAGTTCCCTCCCCGTAACTCTTCTCTACTGACCGTGGGTGTGTCTGTTCTTGGCTTAGGGCCAATCTGACCAGTCTAATTCAGCTCCTCTCCATACCATGTAGCCAGGCAACTCTGCTTCTACGACCACTGCCTGGATAACTTCAAACTCATACCTGTCCACTTACTTCCTTTCAATAAATAATCGCAGCTCCAGGCTGTCTTCATGCTGTGCCTAACATAAACAGTACCTCCAGGCACCAAGAGATAGATCAGACAGTTTGTATGTTAAAGCAGAACCCATCTGACTTACTCAGTACCAGTGACGTCGTTAGGCCTGGGCATCCAGGCCTATAGCCCCGGATCTTTTATGAATAGCCCCGAATCTCAAATTGACCAAAAAAAATTAGAATAAAAATATAGCCCCTGATCTATTCATTTATAATTCCAAACATGCATTATGTTAATGTAAACATGTAGGCCGCTAGCATGTACATTGAAAATGTCCTCATGTACATTCAAAACCCTGTACTTTCTGTCCCGGGGTGGGCTAAGCCCCGAATGTATTGTGATCCTAGCAACTCCTCTGCTCATTACCCCTCAAGTACTCCTCCAGCACATTCTGTTATACTTACTAATAAGTTTGTTCAGTTCAATAACCCATTCATTTCATGTTTTACTGTACCTGTACCTTTTCCCAGAAGTTGACAATCTATGCCCTCCAGAGATGTTCGAGCCAAGCAAGACCCCTAACTGCCTGACTGGTTAATCATCAAGATGCATCCTCTCACAGAATGTGCTTAACTCAAACAGACCAGTTATTTAACTGGTTTTTCAAACCTGTAACTGTATGTGTAGTCACTACTTAACAGTATGTGAGTAATATAAACATGCAGGGGGGGTTGCAAACACATTAAATTTGTCATTTTCCATTTACATGTTCATTACACTAATTAAGCCCATCAGAAAAGGTTTCATGCTCCAAAAATATTTTATGTATGTTTTGATATTTTTTGCCTATTTTCAAACTTTGAAACGGGTCAGTTTGACCCACAACATTACAGGAGGGTTAAAAAACCAGGCATAATGTTTTAGTACATAAAATGTGTGCATATACATGACAGAAAGTAGCTCCGGTACAGGCAAAGGTTTAAGAAGATGTGTAGTTTTTCCTCTATGGCATTTAAGAGTAAAAAAAGTGAATATCACAGAAAAATGAAAGTTTAACTTTTGGACTCTCCACACGGCGCTGACATTTTAGTCTATTTCTGAACATTTTCTTCTTTTAATAACCCAACATAATGTAAATTTTTGTAAATTAATATAAAATTTGAGAAAACATTTGACAGATTAGCTTATTAAGAAATCCAACAGTAAATACCTTTTAAGATTTTTATTTGTTTGTAATCAAAAAAAGGGTGCTGGTCGGGTTCCCTTCATGTGCCACCAAAATACTTCAAAACCGTGGCCCACCTGGTGTTTTGCTGGCCCAAGTTCCACCACAATGACCTGCTCCTCTGTTCATTCTGGCTCCCAAAAACTTGTGGAGAAGCAAGAGAAACCTCCCCTCGCTAACTTCAGGCAATGTCCAAACCATTCCTTCTGCCACATGGGGTTTCTTGACTGTCCCCCCTATGATAGGGCATCTCCCCCTTAGCTCAGTGAAAAGTCTGTCTTGGTATTCTGACCTGCTTTGCCTTAAAGTTAAGATGGCCTTGACCATTTCTAGAAAGGCAGAGACATTGACCATTTCTAGAAAACGACATAACCGTTCTAAAATTCTGTTAACTGTATTCTCCCCATCCCCTGTCTCCAATATCCCATGCCTCCTCTCCTCTTTGTCCTTCTCTCCTGTTCTTTTCCTCCTTCCCCCCTCCTCCCTCCCCCTCTTCTCCTCCCACCCTCCTCTCCTCCTCCCTCCTCCTCTCCTACTCATAAACTAACTAAAATGGAAATGATTTCCAGAACAATCTCAGAAGATTAAGGCATTCACTGGTCTTTTCTTCATCTTTGTCCGCGGTGTGGCCCTTCTTCCTCTTGAAGGAGCTCTGCAGATTTTTCCAGAGGGACTTCTTGGGTTGTTGGTTCTCAACATCCCTGCACAGATCATCAATAATCTCCTGGAGAGTCTCCTCTGGGATGCTAGCGAGGGGCTGTTTTGAGGAATCCAAGTTTTCTGATTGGGCCCAGATCTGACCGGATTCGTTCCTCTCCATATCCATGTCCTCGGTTGGACAGGGGTGTACCCTTATCAGGCGGGTGCATCCTGATCCGTCTCTGATGGTCACCCAAGTTATTCTGTCGGCCGGTGGTGGGAGATCCATGATGGGGCTCTCTGCAGATGGGAGCACATCTACCCTGTTCTGACACTTCTTTTTGAAGTAGGTTTTCATTCTTGCCCAGAGGGACTTCTTGGCCTTCTTGGGTCCTGCATCCCCAGCCAGCCCAGTACTCAGGTTCTGGAGAGAGTCCTCCTCAAATACAGTCTCCACAAGGTGGCGGACAAGAGCCTGTTCTGAGGACCTACCAGAGGATCCTTCTGATGAGTCACTGGAGGTTATGGGTCCAGGGGCAAGTGGGCAGGTCGTGGTCCGGCCTCTGGAAGTTGACGGCCGAGCTGAAGGACAACGTCCGTGCATGATCTTAAATAAATTGCAAGCAGCTGTATTAGCAGGTTATCTAGAAAATCACTGGCTGTATAGTTGAGTATAGTTGAGTGAAAATGATAGACAAGACAGTTGTTCAGCCTTTTTATAGTCCAAGCCCATTGTGATGTAATAATCCATGTTTAAAACCACCTGTTGAATGTCTTGACCTTCAGTTGTATTTTAATGGGGAGTTAACATTACTGTAGAATGTTAGTCATATAGTTACATCATAATGCAGAAAGCATCATCCTGTGAAAACATGCATCTGTCCATGTTTAGACAAAGTAAAACCCACAGACTGAGTCCTTAATGGAACCTTGTTATCAATGTAATGCAGGATCTTTGATCAAGGCCTGTAGTGATCTAGATGCCATTAGGGACACTGAATTATATATTTGCCAGTTCTGTTGTATGTAATCCTAAAGGAACATCAATGGTTGCTAATAACATAAGAGCAGTAATATGTTTGGTAGTCTATCAAGTCTATTTGCAATAAGAAACCAAACATTTGTAACAATAAATTGGCTTGGAAAAAGGGGCTACTGCACAAGCCAACAAACCATCTTTAGAGGGTATGTTAGAAATGGAAAACTTTAAAACATGTGACTGACATTTATCACATGAAATATATACAGCACGTACCACAATCAAAAACATGGCCTCATTAGTAATTTAAAAGGCCTGTGACACGATTCGTCGACCCTTTTAGGACCTATTTAAATGCAGAACTTGCATTTCATTGGTTTGAAGCACGCCCATAACTAGGTGACTGAACTGTCTATCAAACAATGTCAAATAGAGTTTTCACAGGGTGCTCTGCATATAGGCCTACTGTCTGGGTGCAGGCCACTTTCTACTAAAAACAACAAAAGCAAAGGGAGAAGACTAATGCTGAATAGCACGGTAATAATACAACAGCTTTACAGTAAAACTACAGGGTGTAAAATTGTACATAAAGGGGAATTTAACAATTGAGTTGCCCTGGAATGACATTAATGTCAGGAAAGTAATGAAATACAGGAGTGCAACAGATTCATACCTGTTTTTTGTGGTCTTCATTCAGTATTGTTTTGTGGAACTTTCCTTAAAGTCTCATTGTTATTTCAGCATAAAAAAACAAAAGAATAATGAGTAACTAGCATGCTCTTACCTAGTGTTGCCGTCTCATTTACAAAGCTTTTTCCCTACAACTTTCCAAGCAGTCACCTACTAATTTCTGCAGAAACATGCTTACCATTGATGTGTAGTTACCAGTTGTTTATCCAGTTGTTTCCTCTTTGTTTCTGTTTTGTTTCCTAGAATCAGCCTTACCTAATTATTTCTGTCCTGCAAAATAAAGTGCTACCGATGTCATGACATGGCTTATCCATGGGCTGAAGGAGCATGACATGCTCGTGGGCATAGACCTTCCAGGATGAAAAGAAGATTATCGGGTCAATCAAGGAATCCAGGATTGGACCAAAACCATTCCTCAATCACCTCTGAAAGTTGGAACCAAACAATATCCCACGCAATTTAATTGAGGAACTCAATGATGTGTGCAGCTCCAGCATTGTAAGTCCCCGTCTTGGGATATGGTTGCACACATGAATATGTTCCCCTACAACTGTCCATGTGTTCCCAGGCACATGGACAGTTGCTCATTGACCAATGATGTCATGTTTTGGCCAATGATGTCGTGTAAAAGGCATGCTTTATCAACAAAGATGTACTTGTGTTGGTTCACAGCAGTTCAGTTTGTACAACCCTGTTTGTGAAAAAGTTGGGACGCTGCATTAAATGTTAATAAAAACAGAATGCAATGATGTTCAAATCATTTATAACTACATTTAACGGAAAATAGTAGAAAGACAACATATCAAAAGTTGTAACTGAGAATTGTTTTGTTTTTGGAAAAATACATGCCCATTTTGAATTTGATGCCAGCAACATGTTTCAAAAAAGTTGGGACAGGGGCATGTTTACCACTGTGTTGCATCACCACTTGTTTAAACAACACTCTGTAAGCGTTTGGGAACTGTGGAGACCAGTTGCTGTAGTATTGAAAGTGAAATGTTTTCCCATTCTTGCTTGATATAGGATTGCACCTGCTCAACAGTTCGGGGTCTCCTTTGTTGTATTTTTCGTTTCATAATGCACCAAATGTTTTCAATAGCGGATAGGTCTGGACTGCAGGCAGGCCAGTTTAGTCCCCGGACTCTTTTACTACGGAGCCATGCTGTTGTGATATGTGCAGAATGTGGTTTTGGATTGTCTCACAGAAATAAGCAAGGCCTTCGCTGAAAATGACATTGTCTGGATGGCAGAATACATTGCTCCAAAGCCTGTATATATTGTTCAGCATTAATAGTGCCTTCACAGATGTGCAAGTCAGAGTGGTTGCGGTTGGTGGGTGTCCCTTTGGTTGATGCTTGGCAATGTGGGTGGATTGATTTCCTGCCTTTTGGGCCCTGTCCGGGGCCTCCCCCGGATAGTGCCACAGTGTCACCGGACCCCCATGTCTCAGCCCCAAGGTCTTACACTGCTATATTATTGTGCTGGGGGAGTAGGGGTCAGTTCTCCTTCTCCACTATAAATCCTTGTAGATCTAAGGAATGCATTTTCAAAATTTTCCCTGTCTCCTGCCATTTTAAACTTAGGAGGACATGAGGTCCTGGCCCACACCTGAGGAGTACCAGGCTTGAAAGACCCGTTGCTGTCCCGGTCCAAAGTCCTCCTGGTTGTGTTTCAGATCAAGACGATACCTGACGATTTCAGCTGCCACTGTGCTGACACCTCCCCCTCCCCGTGTTGTCCCTGTCCTTGTCCATCTGGTCATGCTTCCGACCTGGACTAAGTTTAAATAGACTCTGGACTCAGCCCACATGCATTTATTAATTATTACAATTTGTAATCTTAATATGTTCACCCGGCACAGCCAGAAGAGGACTGGTCACCCCTCTGAGCCTGGGTCCTCTCTAGGTTTCTTCCTAAATTTCAGCCTTCTTAGCGAGTTTTTCCTAGCCACTGAAATTCAACACTACTGTTGTTTGCTCCTTGGGGTTTCAGGCTGGGTGTTTTGTAAAAGCACTTTGTGACAACTGCTGATGTAAAAAGGGCTTTATAAATAAATTTGATTGATTGATTGATTGAAGTCACCCATGCCATATGCACTAATGCACTCCAATACCATCACAGATGCTGGCTTTTGAACTGTGCGCTGTGTGGCATGGGGGGCACCATAGTGGAGCTTCAGCGTCGTGCCACCGAACTCTTAGGGCAACGCACAGGAGAACAGTGGGGCTGCGGAATTCAGCCCAAACAAGGAGCCCTGACAAGCCACACCTGGAGTCCATCAGGACTCGTCAGGGGAGGGACAAATGGGACTCTCAGACAGGTATGTCGAGGAGAGTCTGTAAATGCTGACTGTGGTTATTGTTCTCTATGTTCCAGAGAGTGAAGTTGAAGCAGACTGAGCCGACTGCCCACAATACTGCTGCCCTAGCTGAGGCCTGCGCTCCAGCTACCCTCATAGACCCCTTGGTCTTTGCATGTTTTTGTTTTCCCTTTTTTACTAGTTTGTGTTCAGATTTATAATAAATGCCCAAGGGTTTCCCAGCATCTCCGCGTCCAGCCTCTTTGTTCACCACACCGCTACAGCTGATAACAAGCCGGAAGGTCCATCTCCCCTTTAGTCCGGAGGATACAGCATCCATGATTCCCAAAAATTATTTCAACTTTTGATATGTCAGACCACAGGACAGTTTTCCACTTCGTCCATCTTAAATGAGCTTGGGCCCAGAGAATGCGGCGGCGGTTCTGGATCTTGTTTATATATGGTTTCTTCTTTGCATGGTAGAGTTTTAATTAGCATTTGTGGATGCAGTGACTTACTGTGTTCACAGACAATGGTTTTCGGAAATATTCACATGCAGTGATTTCCGCTACAGAATTGCATCTGATTTTAATGTAGTGCCGCCTTAGGGCGGAAAATCACAGCCATCCAATATTGGTTTCTGCCTTGTCCCTTGCGTATAGAGATTTCTCTGGATTCTCTGAATTTTTTAATGACATTATGTACCATAGATGATGAGATCCCCAAACGCAATTTTACGTTGAGAAATTTTATTCTTAAATTGTTGCACTATTTGCCCGTGTAGTCTTTCACAAAGCGGTAAACCCCTCCCCATCCTCACTTCTGACAGGCCCATCCTCTCTGGAATGATATTTTAATACCCAATCATGTTACTGACCTGTTGCCAATTGACCTAATTAGTTGTGTGATATTTCACACGGTTTAATTTTTTTGCATTACACAACTTTTGTCTTTTGTTGCCTCTGTCCCAAAAGTTTTGAAATGTGTTGCTGGCATCAAATTCAAAGTGGGCATACATTTTTCAAGAAACAAAATATTTCAGTTTTAACATTTGATGTTGTCTTTGACCTATCTTTGCACTATCCTTATATTCTATTGAATAAAGGGTTTAAATGATTTGCTCATCATTGCATTCTGTTTTTATTTACATTTTACGTAGCGTCCCGACCTTTCTGTAAACCTTTTAGTATCATTGACACACTCCTATTCATATCTTGATAACATAACTCGATTAGTTTTTAAAATAATTATGGAAAACATTTTAAATGCCCACCTCTTGGAAATGAAGAGAAGAGAATACAGATAAGCTGATCTACAATTCAACACATTTTCTCATTGGGTAATTTTGTTTTCACACTTGAAAGTCTAATAACATTCCTTCTAAATATTTCATAATGGAACCAAGATAAACGTTTGCCTTGTTAAAGCTCTAATTACAATTTATTTACCGTTATCTCCAATAGAATTTGGCCCGTAACATTTTGTTTTTTCACTCTGTATTCCAACACTTTGGATTTGAAATGATACAATGTCTATGATGTTAAAGTGCAAACTGTCAGCTTTAACAATGAGAGTATTTAATCCATATTAGATGAACTATGTAGAAATTACAGCATGTTTTGTGTATACTTCTTGCATGTTTGTGTTCCAGAAGTATTTAGACTATTTGTTTTTACAGCAGTTTCTTGCGAGCAGGTTTGACTGCATCGTTAAGTGTATGCACAAGAGAACTGTCAGTGTATGCTCTTGATTCTAGGCTTTGCATTTTCAGTATGTTGCTGGTGCTGGACAAAAAAAGCGTGGCGCAGGTGAGGCTGGGATTGGTTGTTGAGAGCGGATTAGGAAACACATGGTACCTGGGAACAGGGCTGTGTAGCTATTCATGCATCCACCATAGGGAGCACAGCCAGCAGTAGGGCTCGGGAGGGCAGCAGGATGAAGCCCAGATGCATGTGGTCTAATTGGGCAGAGCGTAGGAGAGGCTGGATGATTCCCATCCACTGTTCAATGGCTATGGCACTGGTAACAGAGGGTGCGGGCAGTGCCATGCTACTGTGCCGGCACTGAACATCTGGCACAACTTCCTCGCAGGCTCAGTGGTATCATGTACTATCGCAGCTGCCCTATGACTCCAACTCAAACCTAAGTAAAGGTGAGGGACAATAGCCACAGGGATCAAATTACCAGCCAGGTAAGTACAGACCCTGCTTGGAGCAGGCACAAGTGTTTTGGCCTGATTTTGGAAGTGACACGGGACTTAGCCAGAATGCAGAGGTTGGTGAAATTGGAGCCAGGGTCATGATGAAACAGGACATCCCCATGAGGGAAGGGGTGACGGGGGTTGACCCATGGTGGCATTCAGTGTCTGGATGGAAGGACAGGGGCAAAATTTTTAGAGACCTGTTTGGGCTAGAATGTATGTTAACATAACATTTTAATTATCCCCAAAAGTAAGAACACTATTTGTCACTCTAAAATCAGTAACCATCTTCTGGCATTTCACTTGAAACACAATCAGCCTGTGTTATAATGACAACCAAGTGTCTCACCATTTTAGGTCATTAATCCTTGATATAAAAGACTTACTGTCAAAGAGACAATTTACACCTTGACACTATGGGTTTAGTAGTATAGATATGACTTGAAGGCCCTCTATGTGATTAACTGAATGAAGACATACAGACAGGACAGATGACTAATTAAAGGAAAAACATGAATGAATGAGTGGTGGAACATAACAGATGTGGATGCTTCCATACAAGTGTACTGCATGATACAATTAAGCAATTAACATCCTATCATGCTCTGTGGCGTGTATAAAAATACTGAGCAGGCCCGGTTGACCTGGATGTTGGATCAAGATGGCAGGAAAGGGAAGGATCAAAGTAACTTTCAAATAGGGTTCATTATTGGGTCTCTTCCATGATGAAAATGCCCCCATCCACAAGGCACAAGAGGTCACTGCATGTTTGATGAGAATGAAAATGATGTGAAACACATTTTGAGCACTTATAGGAGATTTTTAGAGTGGCATTTGAGCCATTGCTCTCTACCACCATCATCAAAACACAAAATATGGGAGTATCTTTTGGATGAATGGTATGCCATCCCTCCAGTAGAGTTCCAGAGACTCGTAGAATGTAAGCCAAGGCGCAATGAATTTGTTCTGGCAGCTCATGGTAGCCCTACACCTTACTGAGACATTTTATGTTGTTTGTTTCTTTGTCACCTGCATGTAACTGCATATCTAGATATAGGATAGGCCTGCTACAAGCATGTGAACATTTTACATTCCAATTGAAGAACAATTTGTGATTGTGGGAACAATAAAACATGTTTTATTTGGTTTGGATTACATCTGTTTTACTACTGTATTTGTGTTGTAATGGTTTTAACCCATGAGACAGCAGTGTTTGTTTACTTAAATGGTCAGGGTGCATGCTTGGCTCAGTAAGTAAACCCTAGCACTTGCAATAGCAGAGTTGTCAGTTCGATTCTCATGGGGGACCAATATGGAACAATAATGAAATTATATGCCCTCATACTCTGGATATCTTGAAATGGATGCAAGGAATTAATTGTGTTTCAAAATAAATAACTGTCCCATGACAATGTTTCATCAAAACAAGAATTAAGTCTACTGTACAAAGAATGTGGAAATAATTCCCTTGGATGACAAAATAGAGAATAGGTCAGGCCTTTTGCGTCACAAGCACATAGTTTCAGAAGGTTATCTTTATACTAGGTACAAGGATGGTATAAAACCTGTGCTGTTTATCTGAACGTAACCTGACTTTCAGATTTGTAGCAACACTTGTAATCATTGGTCAACTGAATGAAGTGAACCTGAAACAGGCGGGTTAAGAGGCGGGTATCATTTCAACGTCATAACATCGACCAATGGGACTGAGCCGGTAGTTTGATGAGCATGCAGAGCCGCAAATGGCGGATTTCATGGAGGACATTTGACATCATTTGGGCGGTGGTTAAAGTGTTGGTTATCCTCGTCGGGTTTGGGATATTCAATATGGAGTAGTCTATGTAGTAGTGTGGTTCTTGTAATTCGTTAAATACCATTAGATGGTTGACAATTAGATTTAAAATCTATTATCATCCCTACTCAGACGCGAATCTGCTATTTCGAAGCACGCCTATTTATTAGCAGTTGATAAATTGATACAGTGCTTAATGACAAGCATTGCTCTAATACTAATAGCTATTACTGTAGGTGCTGCGACAGAAAAACTGAAACTACTGTAGATAACATTTTGATACTTTTAATTTAGCACTATTTCGAAGGATACGTAATTTCCATGCAGCTCACTCAACGTTGTGCGGTAGCCTTTCTAATTTGTATACAAGCTTGGTAGTGGATTACACGCTACTGAAAGTTTTGCCGAAGACGACACTAGGTGAAAGGTTATAGGCACATCACTCTCAGATAGTTTGTGGTCGGGTCGTGTATCATAGGTAAGTGACTATGCTTACTTTATACAGGCTACACTAAAGTATATGATGTCATTATTTATCTCTATATTTTCGGTTGCCTTACTACAACAATTTAAGAAATCACGGGTCAAACCCCAGGGTACTTGGGGCGGACACTTTTGGTGTGGTACACCTGCTTCTGTAGTTCACTCAACATTGTGGCCCTGGTTTGAAGGAAATAATGAAAAACAGATAATCATTAGGCTATTATTATTAGACAGTATTAATTACCTTCTAGTGTTGTGACTGGCAGTGATATTCGATTGGAAAATTATTTATAATGTTTTCTAATGGAATTTTAGAAAAGTATTTTCAAATCAAAAGTGATTTTCCCACTCTGACAAGTGCATAATTCTACAGGCTGGAAATCTGGAGTGGAAATTAACCATACTGCCGTGCGACTGAGATTGAGTTAACGTTAAGGTAGACACTCAAAGATACTCATTACGCTTCATTAATTGTCTAACATTTAACCTATTTGGTGGAAATGTATGATTGGGACATACTCCTAACATTACAAAAAAATAGATTAAACAGAGTTTTGTATTTATTTACTTTAGCACCATTGGCTCTGTTTCAAAATGCATGCATACATTGTGCATTCTCCATCTTTCTCCAGTTTTTTTTTCCCATGGGTGAAATTTCTAAGAGCACCTGAGCTTATTGTCTAGTATGGGATAACCTTTTTGACAGGCTATTGCACACAATGCCTATAAGCCTGAAACAACAACCACTAGAAGTTTACCTTAATGGGAGTGACCATCCATTAATCCCAATCCAGCCCCTCTGCTCCGTGCACTTTTTCTCAGGATGCCCTCCATAGACACTTATTGCTGATAAAAATCAAGGATCACCTAAGAACACTTACCTCAGCCTGATGTGTTGTACACCATCTATCCGAACCCCTCCCTTATTACATTAAAATACCTGGTTACATTTCTATAGCTCTGAATTACACTCTGTATAGGCCTTTGTAAACTCCTCTCCCTTATATCCTCCACTGTTAGAATGCACAATGCAGCGAGTGCGTCAGCGTCTCTGGGTTCTCTGGGTCTTCTGCGTCTCTTCGGGGTCCCCTGGTCCTGGAGCTTGGCCGCAGGCTTTGGGGTCTTTCTAGGTACTGGCGGTTGGAGGTACCTCTACATTGTTGTCCGCACTGCAAAAAGAGACCTCAAGTGAGTGCCTTTTAATTATTTTAAGAAAATGTGCTTGCATCAACTTCTACCATAAAGCATACTTTTAGATAACTGAAACAGGTACACACATTGTCTTCAGGAAATGTACCTGTCCTAGTTACTGTCATCATCATGGTAGATAACGGTAACATTATCTCCCTTTCTTTCCTCTTTACTCCCTCCAGCGGTCTTTATGTGTTATTAAGGGTGAAGATGGCCTTGTGGCACCACCTACGAAGCAAGAGCAATATCCCCTCCATCTTTGCAGAAACAGTGAAGAAGCACCCCAATAAACCCGCCCTCATCTATGATGCCACAGGAGAGACATGGACCTTCACCCAGTTGGATCTCTTGTCTAATTCTGTGGCCCAGTGGGCTCTGGCCCAGGGTTGGTCCCCAGGAGATGTGGTGGCCCTGTTCATGGAAAGCCGGCCCTTGCAGGTGGCTCTCTGGCTGGGTCTGGCCAAGGTCGGGGTGGAGGCGGCACTCATCAACTTCAACTTGAGGAGGGACGCGCTCCTGCACTGTGTTGGGGTGTCTGCTTCCAGAGGAATTGTGTTTGGAGCCGAGCTGGCTGATGGTCAGTGGTATTCAAATATGGGGACATTTGTGGTTCTTGGCAAATATTCACTAAGTGTCTCAGAATTAGATAGATATTTTAATGCATTCTTCTTTCAGGCTTGCTGAATCTGAACGTGATGTCGAATTTTCTGATGGCCTAATGTAATATTTTTTTCTTAGTCTGGCAGCATCAACAGTCTGGCAACAGTCCTCTGTTTGCTTATTTCATAATTCTGACTATATGAAACATTCTAAAAATGATTTTTGATGGTCTGTTGCGACGTTCCATTTGAACATTTTGTCCCAGTCCTCCCAGGTGGCGCAGCAGTCTTCAGTTGTCTTTTATAGCACCAAGTTGACTACCACCGTCTAGGTTCTAGGCATGACTTTGCAGCTAGCTGGGAAGCCCCATGGGCAATGCAAGTTCTTGACCATTGCCCCAGGAGGGGGGTGGCATCATCAGCAGTGATTTCCTGGTCTCCTCATGCTCTAGACTCCCTAACTCAGCTTGGGCACCATGTAAAGCTAATTAAGGTCATCAGGTGAGTGAGTGTGGCCTCACACATGTTGACCCATGTGACTTCCTGGTTAGGCAAGCAATACGGAGAAAAACTGAATGACTTGGTGAGGATGTCTAGAAGGAAGCCTTGCTGTGACATCAACTCTTCCAAACAAGTTGGGAGTTGATGTTTTGCCTGCTGATGACATTTTTGGTTCATCTTTGTTTTATTGTCAAACCTCTATGCCTAATTCATCAGTACTCCTATATTCTTTTTAACGGTTACTTGGGCATTTCATTAATTACATCGGGAACTACTTTTCCATTTTAAATGAACTCACCACCTGCCAGTTAACCTTCCCTTAAATTCTCTATGGCTCATTTCTTTCTCCTGCCTCATCCATCTCTTTCTCTCTCTCTCTCTCTCTCTCTCTCTCGCTCTCTCTCTCTCTCTCTCTCTCTCTCTTTTTAGCCATGTTAGAAGTGAGATCATCCCTGAGCCCGTCAATGGTGCGGTTCTGTACTGGAGAGCTCAGTGTGGACTTTCTAGCATCCCTGGCTGCCCAAAATCTGGATCCTATCCTGGCTGTTGCCACTCCACTGCCCCCTCCCCCCTGCATCACACCCAAGGGTTTCAATGGTGAGTGTATATCCCCCCCCCTTCACCTCCTAGAGCCTTCACAGATACTTGTCTGGACCCCATTCAAATGTTTACAGCCTGTATGCCTGCAACTAACCAGGGATGTTATCAGGCATGTAAAAGACTCAGGGCTCGGACAGTCATGGGCTTCATTGTTATACAACTCAGTGCATTTAAAACAAACGAGAGCACTTGTTTGCTCTCGTTGCGCTCATTTTTTTAACACTATCCCAGCTGCATTAATGTTGGCTTGCAAAACAAGCAGACGTTGTTGCGCAAGTTATGTGCCGGAGTTAGGCAAACTCATCAGACCCCAAAAAACAAAAAATATATTTTGGGGATTGGATCGAAGGCCCCAGGATACAAAAAGGCTATGTGCTGAAGCCTAATGATGTCACTGGATCAAACAACTGATTTGATATTCAATTAATCTATTCGGTATTAATGTGATTAATCAGATGAAAATAAGGAAAGGTAAGACATTTTTGAGGGTCTTATAACGGGCAGCTTTAAAAAAATATATAGCTGAAGTATAGTTTGAAGTACATGGAAAACATCTATATAGGTTGACTGGGGATGTGTTTTTCACTATGTTTCTATGACACTGTGGCATGATCCATCATATCAGTAATATAGGGAATGCTTAACATGGACAACTGTAAACCAACTTCACGCTCACCTGCTATGTGGCTCTATTGCAAATGTTACTTTGCAAATGTTACTTAATTGCGCTACTCAATTATCCATTCAAGAAGAACGTTCTTCTTGAATTATCCATTCAAGAAGAACGCATAAGATGCATCTTTTCAACATGCAACTTATGGCATGATGCCAAACTAATATGAAGCTCTATGAAAAACTTACTTGTTTTAGACTAGGATACGGGTCTGAGCACCACAGTCTCCTCATCTTTGAATATTTTTTTTTTCGGTTCCGTCTTATGTAAACCCAACTAATTGAAATTCATTGCCATCTATTTTAATTATCAACGTTAATGGTATAACATAATACTGTATGTTACAATGCACACTTGTTGCAAAGTTTTAAATATACCTCATTGTTTCTGGCTCCAATAAGACTTAATGTCTCAACTTACGGATGGTGTTTTCAGGATGATGTGCAATTTGAATACTTATGGAGTCAGTGGTTTCATTTTTTAGTAATAATTTAGAACAATTAGCAGATCTCATTATTCACTTTGAAATCATGGACTTTTGTGTGTTAAGTGGCAAAACCCCTAATTAAATCCATTTTAATTTTACAATAAAATGGAAAAGTGCAAGGTGGGGAATACTTTTGAGGCACTGTATGTAAAAAAGTTAACATACAACTCTTCTTATACCTGGAAAATCTGGAATCTGGAGCAGCTCAAACTTCATAGCTGGTGTGTCACGATTCAACAAGTAAAGAGTATTCTATATGACAATGTCTGTCATCCTGCCTTTCTTAAGTGAAAGAAAAACCTGTAGCCAAGACGAAAACAAACTTTTCCAAAGTTTGTCGATCCATTCTGATTTCCTTGGGATTTTGTGTATCAGTCAAGCCTACATCTATAATTGATAAATGATATGGAGGTGTGCCTGGGGGAAGTCAGTGAGACGGCACTTCATGTGGGTGTTATGGACATGGTATGTTGCGTTAAGTGCACTTTCTGTGCTGTCATCAGAAGTTGTCAGGGTGTGTTTGACTGTGGGTGTCGGTAACACTTCTGTAAATACCTTTGACGCTGTTCTTCCTGTCATCTTATTTAACCGTCACTTGTTTTGCTCATCTGCCCCTCTCCTCGCCATCCTCTGTTTCCTCCCTCCATTGGCCTTTTCTATGTCCTTTCTCTACCCTCCCGTTTTACCCTCTTCTTTCGCCATCCTCTCCGAACACTGTCACCCCAACAGATCGCCTGTTCTATATATACACTTCAGGCACCACAGGACTCCCCAAAGCGGCCATAGTGGTTCACAGTCGGTGAGTCCCTCAGCCTTTGCACCCTAATGTGCACTGCCGAAACCGTCATACACTTGATGTGTGTAGGTGTAAGTGTCCTGCAAAAAGGAGTGAGTTGTAAACGTCTATGGAATTATAGGAGATTGAATGATGGTCCCCTGGAGGTCCTGGGTTACTCCCCAATGCTATATTTCCCAGCACTCTGTGTTTACTTCATAAGGTTTTCAACCACCTTTTATGTTGTTCCAAATCCAGGTATTACCGAATTGCTGCTTTTGGCTACCATGCGTTCCGTATGCGCCAGGACGATATAATCTACGACTGCCTTCCCCTCTACCACTCTGCAGGTGTGTGTCTTTTCACCACCTTTCAGTGTCCTAGCAGAGAAATGTAGTTCCACACTGTGGGCCTAATTCTCCTTACTAGCTGGCTCTTGTTCCTCTCCTGAAAAGGTAACATCATGGGAGTTGGTCAGTGTCTCATCAATGGACTCACTGTGGTGGTGAAAAAGAAATTCTCAGCTAGTCGCTTCTGGGAGGATTGCATCAGGCACAACTGCACTGTAAGTGGCTAATCAGTTATCTATATTATTGTATGTGGATGGGAGCAACGTGTTGGACTTTGACTTGGCTTTCAGTACTGTTTTTCATTTAGTTTATAAAAACAAAAACACTCCAGGTCATCCTTGAATGTCGAAAAATGAATAGAGATTTCATTTTTTTAATGATTTCTATATTGTGGGCCAACAATAGATTTTTCCCAACATAACAATACAAAAAAATTAAATATATATATCCTTCAATTAACTTTGTGAATACAATATGACTCTCGAGACCAACACTGGCAAATCTGTGTTATCGCTCAAGGCACTGGTAAATATAGTGTACAATAGAGTGGCCTCAGAATTAAAGTTCAAGTTCAAAAGGTTTATTTGTCATTTGCAATAACAAGTTACGGCAATGAAATGCTTGGTTTTCCTACTCCCGACAGTGCAGTTAAAAGTTAAAAAGTAATTATAATTTAAAAAATAAGATAACACAATCAATCAGTAATAACACTATACAAAAACACACATCAGTAATAATAACTATACAACTATACAACCGTAGTGCAATGTAAAAGTGACAGGTGTGCATGATATAAGTGATAGGTGTGCATGGACTATGGATGGAAGGGAAGATGGGTTCCCGAGTTGAGCAGCCTTAGAGCCTGAGGAAAGAAACTGTCCCATAGCCTGTTTATTTTGGACTGAATACTCCTGTATCTTCTGCCTGACGGCAGCTTGGTAAACAGTCTGTGGCATGGGTGGCTGGGATCTGTAATGATCCGTTTGCTCCTCCTCCTACACCTCTCTGTGTAGAGATTTTGCAGGGATGGCAGGTCAGACCTTGTGATGCTCTCTGCTGATTTAATCACCCTCTGAAATGCTTTACGGTTGAGGGCGGTGCAGCTGCCATACCAGGCGGTGACACAGCCGGACAGGATACTCTCGATAGTGCATCTGTAGAAGTTGGTGAGTATCCTGGAATCCATGCCAAATCTCCTTAATCGGCGTAGGAAGAAGAGCCGTTTCCTGGCCTCCTTTACCACGATGTTAGAGTGATGAGACCAGGTCAAGTCATCACTGATGTTGACACCAAGGAACCGGATGTTGTGAACTTTCTCTACTGCAGACCCATTGATGTGTATGGGGGTGTGGTCTCCCCGACACTGCTTCCTGTGATCAACAATCATCTCCTTCGTTTTGCTGATATTGAACTGGAGGTTGTTATCCTGACACCACGAAGTCAGTGACCTTACCTCGTCTCTATAGGCTGACTCGTCATTGTCAGAGATCAGGCCTATGATGGTGGTGTCGTCTGCAAACTTAACAATGGTGTTGGAGACGTGAGTTGCCAGGCAGTCGTGGGTGAAGAGAGAGTACAGGAGCGGGCTCAACACATAGCCCTGGGGGGAACCAGTACTGAGAGTCAGTTAGGAGGAGGTGGCGTTACCTATCCGCACCACCTGGGGTCTGCCCGTAAGGAAGTTCAGGATCCATCTGCACATAGTGGGGTCGAGACCCAGATCCCTGAGCGCCAGCTTGTGGGGCACAATGGTGATGAAGGCTGAGCTGTAGTCAATGAACAGCATTCTCACATATGTGTTCCTTTTGTCCAAATGAGAGTGCAGAGTGGAGGGTCAGAGCGATGGCGTTCTCTGGGGATCTGTTTTGTCTTTAGGCAAACTGTAGCGGGTCAAGTGTTACAGGCATGGAGTCTGTGATGTGTGTTTTAACTAGCCACTCAAAGCACTTCATGATGATTGTTTTGAGTGCTACAGGGCGGTAGTCATTCATGCAGAGGACATTTTGCTTTTTAGGCACAGGAACAATGATGGACTTTTTGAAGCAGGTGGGGACCACTGACTGACGTAGCGATAGGTTGAAGATATCAGTAAAGACATCAGCCAGTTGGTTAGCACAGACCTTGAGAACACGGCCTGAGATGTTATCTGGTCAAGGAGCCTTGCGGGTGTTAATCCTTTTTAGGGCTTTACAGATGTCTGACCTGGTCATTTGGAAAGGGCAGCCGTCCTGGTCCATTTGAGTAACCATGCCAGGGATGATGTTCTCAAAGCGAGCATAGAAAGAGTTCAGTTCCTCTGGGAGAGAAGCCAACACTTCCACCACACTACCTGTATTGCCTTTATAGTCAGTGATGGTTCTCAGACCACTCCACCTGTTCCTGGTGTTGGAGCCGTGGTAGAGAGATTCTACTTTGACTCTGTATTGACTTTTTGTGATTTTATTGCCTTCCTGAGATCATACCGGGATTTCTTATAATTGTCCATGCTGCCGGAGTTGAATGCTGCAGTCCGTGCCTTTAGCATGGCACGAATACCACTGTTGACCCACTGTTTTTGATTAGGAAATGATTTTGTAGTTGTACGTGGTACAACGTCGTCAATACATTTGCTAATAAAACCGATCACTGACTCTGTGTATTAATTGATATTGCCTCCAGACGCCTCTCGGAACATTTCCCTGTCTGTGGTGAGGAAACAGTCACGTAAATTGGCGTCCGATTCATCTGTCCATCGTTGAATGGACCTCGTCACTGGCTTCTCTTGTTTTAGCCTCTGCCTGTAAGCAGGGAGCAACAGTATCGACGCATGGTCTGATTTGCCGAAAGCAGGACGGGGGGTGGTCTTATATCCGTGGGGAATTGGAGAGTAAACATTGTCCAGAGTGTTTTCCCACGTGTCGTGATGTGCTAAACTTCGGTAGGACTTTCTTCGGATTGGCGCCGTTAAAATCGCCAGCAACAATAAAGGCAGCCTCCAGATGTAAACATTCAAGCCTATCGATAACTCGAAAAAGTTCGTCAAGCGCAGCCCCAGCGTTGGCTTGGGGGGGGGGGGGGGGGGGGGTGTACACAGCTGTTAAAATGACTGATGTGAACTCCCGGGGTAGATAGTGTTGAAGTACTGACCTAAAGTACTTCCCTGGGTTGGTTAATGAGAAGAGATTAAAAGGAGACAAAATCGCAGTGCCGGCAATTCTCTTTATTCCCCCATACAGATATCTGGAGACAGTGTGGCACTCAGTCCAACAGAGTCTGACACAATCACAGCACACACAGTTCTTATAGCCTAAGCCCCCTACCCTAGATTTTCCCGTTTTTTTGCTTTTCTGGGTAAAGGAGCGGTTCATACCATATATGGGTAAGATATACGTTGTTTAACACATCTCTCATGGCAGCTTCCGTCTTTGGGTTTCCCTG